>WEIV01008954.1:40037-67147 GCA_013390005.1 Calyptomena viridis | reverse complement strand
CCGCTCCGGCTCCGGCCACGTGTCCGCTCTCACGGGCCAGCACGGCTCCCCGCCCGCACCGCAGCAGTGGCGGGAATGCCCGAGGTCCCGCTCGCTCCCACATGCACCGCACTGCCTGCCCGGGAACCCGCCTGCCTTGGGTATGTTCTGTCCCCGTGCACCCTGAGGCACCGGAGCCCTTCCTCCCTGGAGTGGTGGCAGTGACCTCTGAAAGTGATGGCAGGACCCCATCCTGCTGTGGCCCCATCCTGGGAGCTGGCTCACACAGACGCCGCTGAATTGTCCGCTCCCCAGAGCAGCATGCGGGATTGGTGGTGGGGCTGGCATGCCCCCCCTTGGCTGTGTTTCGCCCGGGGGCTCCAATCCAAGTGCTGCAGTCCCTGGCACCACCAGCGCAATGCCCTGTGGGGGTGGGGGAAGGAACTTGGCTTTCCTGGGGCCTGTGATGGCAGAGACCTCATGGCACAGCTCCAACCAGCCAGGGCCCTGCTTTAGGAATTGGCTTTGGGGAAGCCATGGGCAAACCACCATTCCCCTCACTAAAAAGGGAAAAGTTTTAAAAGAACATGGTATTACAACCTTAACATATTAGAGCAATTAAATCCTGAACTACAGTAACGCCTTATTCCAAACTCATAGAGATTTATTAGACAACAGCTTATTACTTGTGAAAAACTAAAGTTATGTGGAAAGAACACCCAAACAGCCCAGCCTCTGTCATTTCATTGAAGATGCTCTGAAAGACATACAATACCTTACATAGAAACACAAGTGCATAGCCATCAGATTGGGTTGGCCATGGAACAGGGCACCTTGGAATTAGAGGGAATTGTGGCGGCTGACAGCTGGACTGTCGGCCTCTGTGGAAATGGCCTGGATGTGGACCTGGCCAGTCTGGGACTCTGAGAAAGCAAGGATTAGAGAGTGTGACCTTGGGGAGGATGATTCAGCAGGAGCTGTCTGCGTGACCCAAGCCCCAGGGACAATGGAGTCAGACTGAAGCTGGCTGACCAATGGTGTACACATTTATGCTTCATGGCACCAATGTCAACCTGCCACGAGGCAAGTGTCCAATTATGTATGGACATGTCCTACAAAGCACCAATGGTAGCTGTAGAATGTGTGTATAAAAATAGAGTTAATAAATGGACTCTAAATAATAAAAGGCTCTGAGAGTTCGCCTGAGGATTTTCAAGAGATTGTGTCATGTCTTCATTCTGCCGCCGAGACCCCACTGTGACATCAGATCAGTGATATTTCTCATCTGCAGCTTGAAAAAATCTTACTGATTCTTATTCTCTTGTACTATTTGACACATATGCCCAAGGACATATCTTACTGCATGCCGTTGGAAATTATAAATTTTTGCCTATAATAAAATTTGTTTCTTTCATCTCTCTTAAAATCAGACATCATTCTCTACTCTGAGAAAGAATTTACTCAAACACAGTTAAAAGACGCATCTAATTACCTAAAGTATGAATGAAATTAGAACACACAAGCCAACAACAACAAAAAGATAACTTTATTTCACTACAGAATAAAGGACTGCAGAATCAGAACAAGGCTATGCAAAGGGTTATTATTATGTTCTTGTAAAAAATGCCCATAGTAATTGCTTCTTGTTATCAAAGTCCGGTACCNCCTTCCCAGGGACACAGATCAAAAACTGTATCCTCCTGGGGTCTCTGTAAGGGTCCCAGACCCTCCAGGGCAATCTGAGGTGTAGTCTCGATATCCTGGACTCCAACAGGTTATTACCATAAGTACACTTCAACAAAATCCAATCTCTCTTCTAAGGCTACTGGGGCACTACTGCAGCCATCTCAGATTTTGATCTATGTTCAATTAGACTAAAGATATTTCACAAGCTTGTAAAAGTTTTACATTCTTTACTTTTCTCTGGCGATAGTCTCTCACAATCCAAAGCTAAGTTGCCACTACTTCTTGTGATGGGTCTGGTGAAAAATCCAGAGTAATTTTTGACTGAGCTTGTAGAAAACTTAGAGTCTGCAAAGACAAAAAGATGGGATTTTGCACGGTAGTGTCCTTCTAAGGCAGTGGATCTCCTATGTAACCATCTCAATCTCAGTTAAAGTAACTTACTGTCTGATGTCTTGACACAAAAGTGTAATTTAATATTTATTCACACAGACTATTTCGCTGATTCTTCTCAAGTTGTCTTCAGATAATTTTCTGGTTTCAGACTTTCAATAATATTATTGAATAATAATCCATTGCCACCAAGACTTTTTTTTTTAGATACAAGGGAATGTCCAGCACTTGGTTCACATAAAAATCTCATTAGTCTCTTCTGATTGTTTTGGCGTGTCTTGGAAGAGAACTGCTCATTATCATGCAAGTGGAGATAAGTTTTGTTAATAGGCCAATTGTCATATAGCACTTTGCATTTGAAATTCGCTGGTTGAAACAATCATCCAAGTCTAAATTGTAGGGAAACTAAAAAAAAAGGCTTCAAATGTAAAATGGTTGACATAGTGACTATAAAAAGATTCTGCCCCTTCTGTAATGCCAGAGATATTCATACATTCTATAATACCACAGAGGAGGAAAAAAATTACAAGTCCCCACCACCACGGAGATCTTAGCTGACAAGCCAGATTCTGCTTATTTCATATAGAGTAACACATATAAGGATTTTTATTGGTATTGGTATGACTTGATGTAGATAGAACACTGTGAACAGTGGTTGGAGTCACAAAAAATAAGCAAATATGCAACAAGCTTTTGATAATTATTTTACCCAGTGAGAGGCAGAAAATTATAATAATACATCAAGGATAAGTCTGTGCAATGATGAAATTTCTTAAATCCTGTTGGAGCTTAGTAAAAATGAAGTTACACAGAGGTAATTCAAATGCATTATAGTCCATGGGAAGGGTTTACAGTATAAGTGAGGACATTGCTCTCAACTCACAGAAGTGTGCAGTAAAAGAATATCTTTTTTTATCAGAGAAGATGTAAGAATGCAGTTAACTAACAGAGTAAGTATCATACTCTAGTTTCACTACCAAAGATAGCTAAAAAACTGCTGCCTTCTTAAGAAAAGGCTCTATAGACTCCGATAAGCATTATTCATGGAGTCTTAACTTCATGAAGTCTTAACTTCTTCAACTTCAGCCACTACTATGCCCTTCTGCTACGGGCAGTTACATTTCTAGTCAAAGTAGCCAAGAGACGAAGCATTTCTTTGAATGATTGTTACCCTGAACAGACTATGTTTTAGACTACTGCAATAGGATCTCATAGATGCTTTGCTTTTAAATATATTTGTATTTTAAATTCTGCCAGGCAACCCAGGAAACTATATATGTTTCCACTTACCCTCTGCTTTTCAGGCTGGAAAACCACAACTGAACACTTTGACCACTGACTGCACAGTCTGTGAAATAAAGAATCCAATAAAGAACTTAACAACCCACTGAAAAGCAAATTTATATTTCAATGGAAAAAATATCTCATTAATGATCTTTGGATCCCAAATCACTTTAAGATGTTATTGACCTTCATCAAAGAACTCCAAAAGAAGCAGAATCATATAATTCAAAAAGAGTTTAAAAATATGATACTGAGGAAACACGCTTGATTTTTATCAGATACAAGAAAAACTGCAGAATGACTGTTTCGTTAGAAGAAGATAGGATATAAATAGGAAGTTGACTGCACTGGAAACAGTCCACTTATTTTTGTGTGCGACCTTCCCTGAAGCTTGGCTGATTTGTTAATGCTCTCCATTATGTAAATAGCTCCTCCTTATGATAAGTGTTTTCTTAGCTAAAAAAATCCCTTGTATTGCACTCAACCCTCTTATATCTCCCATAAAACACTACCCTGTAAAATTTCAAAGCTAAGATGCACTATCCAGTGTTGTGTTTTGCTTATTGTGATGTATTCTATCATTTGAATTGAAGAGGTTTATGGAAGACTGGGATATTTACTTCTGCTTACATTCTAACCCCTGTCTGTCCTCTATGACAAAATCATACCTTTGGGAGTTTTTCTCAATAGATATTAGATCTTTAATGTAGATTTGTTGCATTTTACATCCAAAAAATGGAACATTTTTTGGATGACTATTGTGGTCTTCTATAGCTAATCTTGAGGATTCTTAATTTCCACATTTTAAGGTAGGCTCTTTTAAAGATTGAAGATGCCATTAAAGAACAGAATATTTCTGAAGTATCTTTAAACTACTTGATTCACAGAATCAGAAAATCACAGAATCAGAGAATCACAGAATACGCTGTGTTGGAAGGGCCCACAAGGATCATCTAGTCCAGCTCCTGGCCCTGCATAGGACCACAAGAGAGTTGCACCATGTTCCTGAGAATGTTGTCCAAACAGTTCTTGAATTCTGTCAGGCTTGGGGCTGTGACCATTTCTTTGGGGAGCCTGTTCCAGTGCCCAACCACCCTATGTCTAATATCCAACATAAACCTCCCCTGACACAACTTCAGGCCGTATCCTAGGTTCCTGTCACTGGTCACCACAGAGAAGAGGTCAGTGTCTGCCCTCCTCTTCCCCTCACAAAGAAGTTGTTGACTGCAATGAGGTCTCCCCTCAGTCTCCTCTAGGCTGAACAGATCAAGTAATCTCAGCTGCTCCTCATATGGCTTCAACTCAAGGCCCTTTACCATCTTTGTTGCCCTCCTCTGGATACTGTCTAATAGCTGAATATCTTTCTTATATTGTGATGCCCAAAACTAGCACAGTATTCAAGGTGAGGCTGCACCAGTGCAGATCAGAGCAGGACACTCACCTTCTTCAACCAGCTGGTGATACTTTGCCTGATGCCCCCCAGGACATGGTTGTCCCTCCTGGATGCCAGGGCACTGCTGACTCATATTCAACTTGCTGTTGACCAGTACCCCAGGCCTCTTTCCATGGCACTGCTTTCCAGCATCTTCCTCCCCAGTCTGTGCGAACATCCAGGGTTGCCCTGTGTCAGGCACTTTCCCTTGTCGAACCTTTGTTAATAGGTCTTTGTTATGGTTTGTAATTTCTTAGTCCTCTAATTTGTCAAGGGCATGTTTCCAGGATGAAGGATCACCGCCTCCCTAAGATTGTGCTTTATGGTGAACTCGCCACTGGCTGCCACAATAGAGGAGCCCCCAAGACGGGATANAGAGGAGATACAAGGACTCCTTGAAACAGCGCCTCAGTCTTGGCCATATTTACTACCATCAGTGATCCACTCTGGTCTCAAATCAGGAATCGTGGAGACACACCATCCATAACGCTGCTGCCTCCTTTGAAAACTCACATAGAATTAGCCTTGAGGAAAAAAGACATCGCAGAAAGAACCGCGCCTCGTCAATACCACCTAAGGAGACTTTTAGCTGTGCCTTTTGTACCCAGACTTGTCTATCCTGCACTGGCCTTTTTAGCCACCAGCGCGCTTGTAGCAAGCGTGGGTAGAGTCCTTCCCATATCTTAATTTGCGAAGCTTAGCCACGATGATGAATTTGTCAAGGTCTCTCTGCAGGGCCTCCCTGCTTTCAAGGGAGTCAACAGCACCTCCTATGGCAGGCAAAAAGACACGGACCCCCTTGCGTTACAAAAGAGAATGATTTTATTGTGATACAGCATTATTTTTATACTTTCTAATAGTTTATTTTGCCCGATTGTTTATTCTTTAAGCTTCTGGATATTTGCGTGAACAGACCTAAAGTGATCACTTAAATTCACACAACAGGGTTCTTTATAAATGAAATTCATAACCTCTCTTAACTAAACAATAGGACTTAAATTAAAATAAAAATCTTAAAACTAGAAATATAACCTGCTTATTTATCTTAACTACAACAATAACATAACTTAAACCAAAATCAGAATCTGAGTCGTAGCTTAAACATAAACCTAATTTTAAACTTAATTTTCTGTGCTTGAAATCTTAGCTTAAACTTAATTTCAAATTTAACTTATCTAGAATTGCTTTAACTTAAACTTAACTTAGCCTAACCTAAACCTAATCTCAAATTTAACTTAAATTTATCCAGAATTGTCTTAGCTTCTTATATAAGCCTAGCACACACAATTGGACCTCAAACTCAAACTGAAATTTTCACTAAAACTTAAACCAGAATATAAACTTAACTTAGACTTAAAATCTTAGCTTGAGCTTAGATTTATCTATAATTATTTTAGCTGAAACTTAATTTCAAAATTTACATTTGTAATCTTAATTTAACTTAATTTTAAAGTTAATCTCTTAATTTAAATCTAATCTAATCAGATAGTTATCTATTCTCTAAAAATAAGATTTCTAAATTATTTTCTATTGTCAAGTCCACCTTATTCTCAAGGTGTCAGGGTAAGATTACCTTTAAGGGGTTCAAACAGCGGGTGCAGCTCCTTCATGGTAATCCTCAAAATAGGTCTGAGCCGTAGGTCTGAGTGGGTCCCTCCATGGCTGGACATGGGTGTCAACAGCATCATGTGCAGCATCAGGCACAGGCACAGGTGCAGACATGAACACAGGCTGCTGCACAAGTGCGGGCTCATGCACAGGCTGAGGTGCGTGCACAATCAAACGAAAAAATACTCAACTCTTGGTCCAAATTGTCTGCAATAGGGTTGTATGGGACCTTAGAGGTATCCCGATCTCTGCTGGACATGTGCAGGGGACTGTACCAGCTCAGAGTGTCCTTTTTTGCAAGACTTTTCCTTCCAAGGTTGGCATGGGTGCCACCATGTTGTGGCTGTCTTCCCCAGAAGGAGCAGGGGTTTCTGGTCCTGCTGCCCTTGCTGCATGGTTAGTTTCCCTCTGAGCCGCTCTTAAGGTATGAATTATTTCCCCCCACAAAGTCAAATGTTTGCAAGCATTAAGACTTTTGGCTCCCACTGCTGCTTTCTATGGGTGCTCTGCTGGGCTAAGCTCAGGCTCCGTAGTTGCCCCACTGCCATCCAAGCCCTGCTGCCAAGCAGCCCAAGCTCCACAGCAGCACCCATCTGCACCTGCTCTCCCTGCATCCGGGCAAGTAGGTATCCACATTGCGCTCACTCGGTTTCACGCATTTACACCAAAGTTTGCATGGAAACTTTTCTTAGAAAGTTCTATTCCAATGAGTTGCCACATGTCTAAGAGTAAAGTTGCATGTTTAGGGAACTCAGGCACATTTTCAGTTACCCAGTCTAAAAGTGCCATAATCTTAGTCCCAGAAATGTCTCTATTTTGTTGTTTCACTAACCTTTGTAGGATATCTAAACCATTTTTTTGTTCCTGAGAGAGTTTGCCTCCCGTGTTCCATTTTTGGCTGGTCTCCCATATTCAGTGGGAGTGTGCACATGCTTCTGAGACTTTTTTTCCTCTTTTTACCTGGACTCCAGGTCTGTAATTCCCTTCAGCCAAGCTCCATGCTGGCGGTTCCAGTGTCCTCTATCTGTGCTTGGGTTGAAGTCTCTGTTTCAGGGCAGCCATTTGTGGTGAACAAAAAGACACAGACACCCTTATGTTGCAAAAAAGAATCAAAAGGGAATTGTTTTATTGCGATATAGCATTATTTTTATACTTTCTAATAGTTTATTTTGCCTGATTGTTAATTCCTGCCTAGATAACTTCAGCTTTAAGAATAGGTTCATTAAGGTCGAGTTCCAATCAATCATCTGTGGGTCAACTGTCCACAAGCTCTATCCTCCAATCATTTGCAAATTTGCATATTTGCTTAGTGTCCCTTCTGGTCCTGTGTAGTCATTTATGAAGATGTTGAAGAGCACAGGGACTCAGATGGAGGCCTGTGAAACCTCACTAGTAACATGTCACTAGTCTGATGTCACCCCATTCACTATCACCCTTTGTGCTTGACCCATAAGCCAATTACTCACCCACTACATGATGTGTTTATCCAGTTGTGTGCTGGACATTTTGTGGAGAAGGATCCTGTGAGAGACAGCATTGAAAGCTTTACTGAAATCCAAAAAGATGACATAACTAGGTGGGTTACTTTTGTGTATTGGGTCTGGCTGAGATAGAGTTCATTTCCCCATTGCTGTGTTTTTCACAGTGCTATGTTTCATATTGGTAGCTGAGAGGTGTTGATAACATGCAGTGTTTTGGCCACTGCTGAGCAGTGCTGGCACAGTGTTAGATCTGTCTCTCAATATTCCTTCTCTCCACCCATCAAGGTGCAAGATCCTGTGAGGGGACACAAGTAGGTCAACTGACTGTCTTGTGGTGACTTTATGATGTATCCCATATCACCTACTCTATACCAGGAAAAAAAAAAAGAATTTTGTGCCTTTAAACTGAGCCTGAAAGCGGAGAGAAAAAAAACAGTTGAAAGAACTTTTTCAAAGCAGTCCTGAGTCTCAAGGACATGGGTTTGCTCTGTTTCTCTGGTCTGCAAGGGGGGAGGAAGCATCTTTCTTCTAGGTTTTTTTTCAGCCAGAATCTCAGGCCTGTTTCTTCACAAGGGGAGCAGAGACTTAAACTCCTGCATTTTCCTGGACTTTTGATTTCTTTTTCTTCTCTCCTGGACTCATTGGGACACTGGAACATCGAAACCTCACTGGGAGGCCTTTTTTCACCAGTATGGCCTGGGGATGGGGTGGCCCCATTCAGCCCAGCAGCAAGGAGAGAAGGAGATCATACCAACAGAAGGACTCTGAATCTTCCAGGTTCTCTCTTTCCACAGTAAGAGACTTCATTATTTATTATTTAGCATTACTATTATTTTCTTGTGTGTTTGTTAAATAAATAGTTTAATATTTTTTATTTCACTTCCCTTCGAGGAAATAGTTCTTTTCTCGAACCTGGTGGGAGAGAGTGACTGCGGCCTGTTTTTATCAGAGAATATTTATCTCTCTGGATATATTTGTCCCAAACCAGGACTCTGATTCAAACTGACCAAAGGGCTGTTCCATACCATATGATATCAGCTAAGGAAAGGAGGAAGGAAAGGCATTCTTTATTTTTTTTTGCCTTCTGAGCAACTATTACACACGTTGAAGCCTTGTTTCCCAGGACATCACTCACTAATAGGAAGTAGAGAATAAACTTTTTTATTCTCCTCTTCACTTGTGTATGAACAAGTTTTTGCTTTAGAAAACTGCCTTATTGCAACCTAGGAGTCATTTTACATCTCATTCTCTTCCCTGTTCAGTTGGGAAGGGAAGTGATAACCTTGGTATGCACCTGGCATCCAGCCCATCACACTTTGTCATAAAAAGAAATCAAGTTTGATAAGCAGGACTTTCCTCTAATGAGGCCATGCTGGTTGTGACCAATGAGTGCGTTGTCTTTCAGGGATTTTTCAATACTTCCCAGAATAATCTCTATAACTTTAACAGGCTGAAGTGAGACTGACAGCCCTGTAATTTCTGGGGTCTTGCTTCTTGTCCTTCTTGAAAATAGGGACAACATTCACCAGCTTCCAGTCAGCTGGGACCTCTCCAGGTTTCTAAGACCACTCAAAAATCATCAAGAGAGGTTTTGTGATGACATCAACCAGCTCTTTTAGGACTCTGGGATGAATCCCATCGGACCTCATAGATTTGTAGGAATCCAGCTGGATCAGCAAATCCCGCACAATTTCAGGGTTGACAGGAGTTGATCATTCTTGTACTCATGGCCCTCCAGCTCAGGGCACTGACACCTCTTAGTTCATCATTCATGTTGAAGGCAGAGGCAAGGAAAGTGTTAAACATCTCTGCCTTGTCTCTTTCTGTGTGTGAGGTAACCAGCCTCAGACTGTAATTGGCCGATATTTCTATACTGTCTATTGCCATGTATTTGAAAAAGCTCTTTTTATTGTCCCCCAAACTTCTGGCAGCTTCAGTTCCAAAGCTGAGCTTTGGCTAAATGAATTTTCTCCCTGCAGTGGTGAGCAGCATCTCTATATTCTTTCCGTGTCACTTGACCTTGCTTTCACTGCACATAATCCTTCCTTATTTGCCTTATTTCCGAGAGAAGATCCCTACTCAGCTAGACTGACCTTCTGCTGTCCCTGCTTGACTTCCAATATTTGGTAATTGTTCCTGTGCCCTTAGAGGGTGTTGTTTGAAAAGTAACCATCACTGATGGACCCCAGCAGTTGCAAAAATGTTCTTCTGGGTAACCTTGCTTATTCTCCTCATGTGTTGAGTTGACGTTTTGCCTGTACTTTTCCTCCTTTCAATAGAATTTTTGAGATTTAAAACTCAATCTGTTTGTGGTCACTGTGGACAAGATGGCCACCAATCCTCACTTTACTCATGAGATCCACTCTGTTGACAAGCTGTAGATCAAGGAGGGTGTCTTTCTCAGTTGGATCCCTCAGGACCTGTTCCATAAAGTTGCCATCCAGGCTTTTCAGGAATCTTCTGGCCTGGGTTGTACCAACTGTGTAATGTTCCCAGTCAATTTCTGGCAAGTTAAAGTCCCCCAAAAGGACAAGGGCAGTTGGCTTGGAAGTGTCCTTTAGTTCCTCAAAAAATAATTCATCAGTGTCGTTCTCCTAACTGGTAGGTCTGTAGTAGACTCCCACAACTAATCATTATTTGTTTGTCCCTTGGTTCTCACCCAGAGGATCTCAACTGTCCCATACAATCCAAATCTTCTATTACATACAGTGCCACCCCTTCCACCTCTTCTGTCCTGCCTTTCCCTCCCAAAGAGCCTGTAACCATCCAACAGCGCACTCCAGTCACAGGACTCATCCCACCAAGTTTCACTTATGCCAATGATGTCAAACCTTTGAAACTGGGCCAAAGATTCAAGCTCCTTGTCACAGAGTCTCATTTTAAGCCATTCTTAGTGCAACTTTCCCATCCAAAATTGTACTTATTTGTTCCATTTGTTCTTCCCTACACTTCTTTTTTCTTTTAGAATCAAAATTGGTTTTTTCTAACAGTATTATTAAAAATTCTGGGAAGGTGTGTATAGACACTGGTCATATGGTTTCCCTGTTAGTTCTTTCTCCTGAAGCAAGGATAGTCGATGATGACATTTTGCCCGTGGTCATATAAGTCATATATTAAAATACAATAAAGAATACTTGTGTATATGGCCTGTGTCCCATACTGGATAGCACTACAACTGTACTACTGTATGGTACAACTAAAATCAGAAGTTGAAAATCAGATACCTTTCATCTAGTAAGTCTGCTTCTCTTTACGGCCCATCTGAGAAAATAACTTTCTTTTTATTCCACATTCTTTGATCTGAGCATCAAGTTCTAGCCTTATAGTCATCCACAGTGAATGTAAAATTTTATTATTAATGTACTTCAGTAGCAGATTGTAGCAGCGTGTTTCATGGTTTTGTATATGTTCAGAATGATTTCTGTACAGTTCTGTTATTCCCCGATTACCCCAGTTGCAAATGGACTGCTCCGGTTTCCCTCCTCTTCCCACTTGGTTGTTCCCCGACTTGTTGACCCCTCCCCTGGTTGCGTCCCCCTCTCGGGCCCCTCCTCTCCCATCCCATATTTGTACCTTGACTCCTCCCCTTCTTCTAGAACCTTCCCTGCCAATCATATGTTACTCGGTCCCTCATAGGCTTGAGTAGAAGGCCTCAGGCTTCTACTCCTGCCTGTCATCCCTAAAGCCCTCCTTCCCCTATCCCTGATTGGCCTATTTTCTCTCTCCACCCCCCAGTTCCTCCCCCTATATAAGGTAGTGCCCGAGGGCTCGACGCCGCTCTTGTGAGTAGGCTCCCCTCGAGGCCAGACCTCAATAAAGCGGGATTGCTTAACCTACTCCAAGAGTCATTTTCTGATTCTTTTGGCGTGCAGTGGCCGAAGGTCCTCCTTTCTGGAGCGCTGGTCAGGGTCAGGCGAACTGCCTGCACTCAAGAAACCCCTTGCGTGGTGTGCAGCAGGGCGTACCGCCTGGCCAGAAGCTCCTGAGTCGCCGGGGCGACCGATCCCTCCTGTGGAGGGACGTTTCTCGCCCTGGTGCCTGCACAACTGCTTCGCTGCCCCAAATAACATCTAGCTTGGGCACAGGCAGGGTTGTGGGACAACCCTGAGGGAAGGCACCGCGGCAGCAGATTGTGACTACATTTCAGAAACAAAAGAAAAAAATAGCCTGACATACACCCACAATGATTAAAAAGCTTCCTAAAAGTTAAAATTTATCCATCAAACTGCATGAGGCCAAATATGAAAAAAATATAAATTCATTGATAACAAAAAAAGTGACTATTCAAACCATGTAATAGGGATCACAGCCTCATGACAACACCTATGTGGAACATGAAGAATGATTCCAAAATATCACATATGACCACTGGTTTCCCAAGAAATGTTATTTATGTTTAATAAGAACTTGAGACAGGGGAAGAACAATAAGTCCTTTCACTGCTCAGATGAAAAGCCAAAAAATAATTCAAGAAGTAAATCAGAGGAGCAACTATATTCCGATGGAATAGAAAAGTCCTGATTTTGCTCCAAAAATATAGCTAAGAAAATGGCAAGACTAATAAATCAAGGGAAAAGTCTAAAGATTGCCAAACTGATGTGAATGAAAACTAGTGCAGGTGATAAAGAGCCTCACTATGACTGCATCATTCAAAGCTCACATTTCATTCAGTTTTAGCATCATGAAAAGTAGAAAAAGCAAGGATATTGAGAACTATCTTATCTAAAAGAAACTAGAGTCAGAGACGTACTCTCAATCTTAAAGTACAAACTAAAACACATTTCAAATACTGAGTTCTAGGGAGTAAATGAAGCATATACATGAAGGTAGAAATGATGCAGAAGAGACCAAAGCATAGGTCAATATGGGGTTGCTAAAAAACTGTGTACCATATTGTTCCTGCAGAATCTGAAGATGAAGAGCACATGGAATAGGCAGTGATGGAGTAGGAGGGATTGTTATTTCTGAAACTATTGTGGTACAGCTGGGTTGGCACATCGATATTTTTGTGTGTGTGGTAGAGGTTTGTTTTGTTTGGTTTGGTTTATTTTTGTTTGTTTTTTTTATTTTTTTTTTCTTTTAAATAAACCTAACCATGCAATGAGGGTTAAAATCTGTAGTAAAGAGCATACCAGAGAAAACCCTGTCATGTAATCTACAGAAATAGAAGGTAATTTTGTTTCAGTCAAAACACTTTCTTATCTTCTCACTCTTCCCTTTATTTTCAAGTTGAGGAAAAGTCAGGTTGCATTTTGATATTTTATGAGGTTGTTTCAACTGTTCAGTACTGCCAAACTTCTTGATAAAGTTGTGCATCACTTCCACCCTTTCCTCTACCCCTCACCCCCCGCAGCACCATGCTTCATCCTATTTTTTGACTTTTACAATAAGTCCACTCGAGTGGAAAGCCACTTGGGGCCTCTCTAAGGGTGGTCTTCAGGCACAAGCTACCGTACCAGTGCAAATCAAATTGGCCCTTGTATAATACATTTGTGATGCCCAAACACTTGAAACAAAATTACAACAACACTCAAATGTGTAAGAGGAATCCAATAAAAGTTTGTGATAGCACAGCACATTTTTCAGTTAATTAATTTCAGATATCACATAAAGTGGCAGAGAAAATAATCAGGAAGCACTATTTTGAGTGCCTGCTGTAGAACTTCTATGGAAATGCTGTAGCAAACTTAAAAAATAGCAGAAGAAATAGCAGAAGCACCATTTTTAAAAGAACCTATGTAAGAGGGCTGGACTGTGTTGCCATTGTTAAAACGTTTTACAAACATAGGAAAACAACTCCCTGGAAACAGTAAAAATAAAGTGATCAAATAATCATATGAATGCAAATCTGAGTTCAGCCAGATTCTGGAAAGTGAAGCCCATTGTCTACACTAGGTCTTAACCAGTTTGTGAGTTATTAATCTTCTTCAAACTTTATGACTAGTTGGTCAGTTACAGTGCTGAAACTTTGTTTATTCTGCAAGTTCTAGCTCCAAAAGTCTTCAGGATTTAATTTCAGGATAAATCCAATAAAAGGCATGAGCAAACAGCACAAATAATAATTAAAAAAAATCAATACATCACAATTGTTTTATCTTCCCTTGTGCAAGCCTTTGATCAGTCTCTTAGCTATGATAAGTTAGTTCTTTCTTACTTGCCATCAGAGTACATTACCAAGCACTGTTAAATATCACTACTACTGTCTACGAGTTCATCTCACACAGGTTAGCTCTCTAAAAATTACTCTGTTAGACTTGCAAACCCCTTCTATGGATAAAGGAGGAGGACAAACATTTCCAGAGTCAATTTGGGCGTTTGAAAGTAGGTGTCTACTGTCAGTGATTACTAGTCATCCCCTGGAATTGACTACTGTCCATAATCATAGATTTTCTGTATTTGTATGACAGCTGAACAAGCTCCAGGAAACCAAAGAATGCTATTCAAGCCTAGAAATGGCATAACCACAACAGTCAAAACTCTGATTTCCATTCCATGGGTAACTTCTCTCACTTACAGAGTGAGCCTGCAGACCTGCCTAAGGCTAGATGTACCACTTCAAGTGAAATGACTTATCTGCTTCTTGGACTTCTAGCAAAATGTCTAGAGCAATGCAGCCACCACTGCATATCTATGAAAAGCCATTGGATGACAACAGCATCTCCAGTATGCTCTCAAATCTCAAAGCTGGCATCAATCTTATTTGTTAAGTTTTATAAGTAGTAGTCTTAGATCATGACCAACTCCAACGCACTTAGGACTGCTTAGACCTGGAGCTGGTAGATCTCTTAGGTCAGTCTCATTCAACCACATGTAGAGCAGGAAGAAGAAACAATGCCTTACATTTCCAAAAATAGCAAGCTAACTACTGAGCTGTTTTGAGTTGAGGCTGTCTTTATGTCTCTGTTGATGCTATTCCACTTTGTGGACACATATTAATGGATGGAGGGAAAAAGTGCATGTTTCATGATTTTTAGTTACTTTTTACCTATTTCCAGTACATTCAGAAATAGATTACTTGCCTCCTATGATAACATTGAATTCTCAGCTTTCTAAACAATGATTCTGTGACTTAGAGTAAAAAAGAAAAATATGAACTATTACTTCAGAGTCCCAATCTTCAGATGCTTATGTGAAGATACCAGTAGTCTTAAGCAACAAATCATAGAATGGTTTGGGTTGGATGGGTCCTTAAAGTTCGTCCAGTTCTAGCATCACTGCCATGGCCAGGAATATCCTCCACTAGACCAGGTTGCTCAAAGTGCCATCCAACCTGGCCTGGAAGTCTTCCAGGGATGGGGCATCCACAACTTCTCTAGGGAACCTGATCCAGCTCCTCATCACCCTTACAGTAAAGAATTTCTTCCTAATAACAAATCTAAACCTACTCTATTTCTGTTTAATGTCATTTCTCCTGGTCCTATCACTACATTGTCTTGCAAAAAGTTCCTCTCAGAATTTCTTGTAGGCTCTCTTTAAGTACTGAAAGGCCAAGGTCACCCAAAAGCCTTCTGTTCTCCAGACTGAACAGTACCAGCTCTCTCTCAATCTGTCTTCATAGGAAATGTACTCTATCTCTCTAGTAATATTTGTGTCCCGCTTCTGTACTCACTCCAACAGGCCGATGTCCTTTCTGTGCTGATGTCCCCAGAGCTAGGTACAGTATTTGATGAGGTCTCATGAGGGGAGAGGGGCAGAATCACATGCCTCAACATGCTGACTATGCTTCTTTTGATGGAGACGCAGCAATCTAGGTAATAAGAGCTTTCTGACTCTATCTAATCTGACCCTAAGACAACACAAATGTGAGAAACACTCACAGTAGCTAACTGCTATAGTTCTCCTGGAATGATGTAGCCTGACATGAAGGTAAGACACAAATTCCATACTGCAGCAACAGATCAGTTGCTCCCTAATGCCAGAACACATAGTCAGGGAAAGTCTGGCCTTACTCAACAACTCTGCATCCTTTCATTGTGCCCCAATCCTAACACTTCAAAGATCAATGGCTATAGCACACAGAATAAGTCCGTGAAGTCTGTCATGACATTTGCCACGTGGATTCCTTGACAAGGTACAGGGTCTCTAGGTTAATTTAATAATTCCCAAGGTTTCTGTGGTTGAGTGTTAGCATTTTTACCTTTTGCTTGTATTTAATATATCTAAACTATTCCTTTGGGTCTTTTTCTTCTTTTGAAGGCCATGTGTACAACCCAAAAGTAAAAACTGTAGAACACTCTCATTAGCCTTGAATCTTTCCTATCGGGTGGTTGATAACTGTGGACTTAATGAAGAAGGTGCATTTCACTTGTGCTCAGTATTATGAATACATAACTGCTCAATTGCATTTCTCTTTTTATTTCTTTTCATTATTTTATTTCTTTTCATTACAATTGCTGCACAGTCATATACATGACATTAGAAATACTATGCTTCTAAGGAAATATTTTGCTAATGCAGTTTTATGCCATTAAAACATGTCTGAGAAACAAGTTAACAAAAACTTCCTTTTATTAAAAAGCAAACCACAAAAAATCTGTTTACTGATGTTTCTAAGAATGGTGTCTAAGTGTTATTCTAATTATATTGATTTATTCATAGCAAATAATTCTAGTACAGATAGTTACATAGGAAGAAGGAGAGTATGCCCTTCAGCTGTTTACTGTTTTGTGTTCTGTGGGCCTCAGTTACCAGTGCTCTATAACACAGGTAACTGTCATTTTGCATTTCATTTAAGCTGCTGAATGTCATGGAACAAGATCCCTGCATTTATTCATAACAGAAGGGTTTATAGAAATCTTTTCTGTGGCAAACTTCCAGCTCAGAAAGAACTCCCAGCCACTGCACTTGTTCAGTGAAAGCAAAATTCCACCGGCACATGAAACACATCTTCTTTCATGCATCTTTGTGTTTGTTCTCTGGAGTGTTGCCAGAACAGACTTAAGTTATGATAGCTAGCATCATTGTAAACTAGAAATCACAAAGTAGAGATTAAAAACTCCAGGGACAAAAAGCACTTTAAGTAACAAGGAGCCTGGACTGGAGCCATGCTCCTGTCTCCCTATTGTAGTGGTGCCACACAGGTGTCTCAGGAAGCATAGAGGTGGAATTACATGGCCATTTCTAAAGAGGCGTTTGCATGCTCACCCGTGCAAACTTTGAGTCCTTGCCATCTGAGCAGACATCTTTCAAGGCACTCACCCTTCCTCACTCAGATTCTTCAGTGTTATTCTGGTGTCTGTGAAGTGATCTTGACTGCAAGTTTTGCTTAGTATAAATGAAGTGCCCTTTGATAATGATGCACTTATTTGTGCTTACCCAAAAATGTATCAGTGGCTCCTCTCAGCTGCATTGTAAACTGGAGACTACATTCGTGTACTTATTTCAGTGGCATATTCACCCCTAGAATTCATATGCTCAGCCTCTCTCCTGAAAAACAACATTCAGCACATGGCTTCAACATGTCTATCTGGTTTTAATTTTTGTCTTACAGAACACAAAGTTGTTGTCTTTTATTTTACTGAAATAATCTACAGAATATGAGAAGATTTTGTGAGTAATATCCCCTTGTATTAATTAAGGCAATAATTTTAAATTTTCAAGGATTACTAATCTTAAGTCATTGCTCATAGAGGGATTTTTTCTCAGTGACTGAATGTGCTCTGTCTCAATGGTATTTTATTACTATGATCTTAAGATTTTTTCCAGATTTTAGCCTGTTAGAATGTCAATTTTTCCAAACATACATTGTTTATCCTATGAAGATTTGTTTGACAATTCCAGAACACTACATACAGTGCTAACTCTATAACAGGGTGTCTTTCTGTGCACCCTTCTCAGTCCCTCACAATCAACTTGGCACATGCAGTGTCTGACAGAATTCCAATATTTTCATGTCAGTAAATGACATGATCAAGGGCAGATCTTGAGTCCTGTATCTTCTAGAATTGTCATGCTGGGATTTGAATCTACAGCTCTGATCCTAACCCTTTTGCTCCATGATGTAGTTTGTTCCTAAAAGAGATTTTAATTTACCTTCTTAGTCACATTTTCTTCATCTTAGATATTGTCATTCAGCTTGGATGTAATAAAAAGTCAGAAGTCACAAGAGAGGATTATTTTCACATTGTCGTGTGTGTTTACACTTGGTGTGTAAACTCCAGTCTCACAATGTTCCATGTCAAAATGTCTGATATAACCCTAAATTATTTTTCAGTCTTGGCACAGATTCAGTGATATATCTGAATTACAAATATTACCCACAAGTACAAACTTGTTACCTGTGCTTGACAGCTACAAGGATAAAGTGAGAACAAAAAAGGCATCAGTAGTGCTATGTTTATCTTAAAAGAGATGCATTGCACCTAACAGTTGAATTTTTCTTAAACTGAGCCGGAAAGAATTCTTCTAGATCTGAAGTATGGGGTGGGATTCATCTCCTCTAACTTCACGATTTTTTCTGCATTAGAAGTTTAGCTGTTACAGACACCTATCTCTTGCTTAATTACCTAGATGTTATTTGCAGTCAATGGAGAAAAATCGGTATCTCTAGAATTTATCTCATAATTTATCTCATCCTAAAGTAGATGAGTGAAATAGATAAGACAAATATACTTTAGAAAGGTTTATTTCTTTCCATTTACTTCAAGGGAATCTAAACAAATAGTTCAATGTGGATGTCTAAAGTGAAGGCAAATGATTCCATCCACTGAGGATCTCATTAAAAGATTTTTATAATTTTATTTGCCTATATTTCTATCTGACATGTAATTTTTTAATATTAGAAAGGCAAACAGCCTAGGGGAAAAAACATAGGGAAGAAAACCCTCTTTATAACTTCTATTTTACAGTTCAAAGTGCTAAAACCAGGGATTAGTACCATGGATACCTTTGCTTTTCACATGAAGCTTGCTGTTTCAAAAATTCTGTTGTAGCATTCATAGTACTTGCAAATGAGAGGAGAAATCCTCAGTAAAATCCTAAGGCAGAGGTGATATTCTCATTAATATCATGTTATCATAGAATGGTTTGGGTTGGAAGTGACCTGAAAGAACATCTAGTTTCAACCCCTCTGTCTGGGGTAGGGACACCTCTCTCTAGCCCAGACAGAGGTGATATTCTCATTAATATCATATTATCATAGAATGGTTTGGGTTGGAAGTGACCTGAAAGAACATCTAGTTTCAACCCCTCTGTCTGGGGTAGGGACACCTCTCACTAGCCCAGGTTACTCAAAAGTCCATTAAACCCTAGCTTAGAACAGTTGCAGCAATGGGGCACCCACAACTTTTCTGGGCAGCCAGTTCCAATATTTCAAACCCACTGTTTCACCACCCTCACAGTAAAGAATTTCCTCCTAATATCCCATTTAAACATACTCTCCTTAAGCTTATAGATATTTTCCCCTTGCCCTGTCACTGAGAAGTCTCTCTCCAGCTTTCTTTTAGTCTGTCTTAGATACTGGAAGTCTGCTATAAGGTCATCCTGGAGCCTTCTCTTCTCCATCTTGAACAATCCCAATTCTACCAGTCTTTCCTCATAGGAGAGGAGTTCCATACTGTAGTGTTTCAGGTGACAAGAAGGCAGGACTTCATGAAGTTTCTCAGATGTTTATTTAACTACTTGCTTGCCAGCATTCTACAGCCTAATCCTAAACTAAACTACCTCCACTGCATCTAAACCTAATCCTAAGGTTAGTTTACCTTCCTAGCGGACTCTGTGTCCGTGCCCCCAGACAGTGTGTCTGGCTGGGCCTGGGCTTGTCTCTCTGCCTGGCCAGATGTCTCACAGGCATGCAGAGTGTCTACCTTGCAAGAAGTCTGCAAGATGTCTGCCTTCTTACTACGCAGTTACATCTATAAAAGACACTATATTGTTTACATTAATCACCCAATGACCTAGAGATCAGTTTCCCCTTGTCCACTCACAGGAATCAGGCCATGTCCAGTCACAGCCTCACTTCTACACATGCTCAGGCAAAAATTAGCCTGCAGCATTGCCCATACCATACCTCTGATAATTTTTTGTGGTACTCCTTTGGACCAAGAGGTCAGTGTCTTACCCTAACTGGGGACCCGGGAGCTGGATGCAGGTAGAGTCTCATGAGAGTGTAGAGGGCAAAACCACCTCCCTTGACCTGCTGACCATACTTCTTTTGATGCACCCCAAAACATAATTGGTTTTCTTGGCTCTCAATGCACATTGCCCACTCATGTATAACCTCTCATCCACCAGTACCCCCATGTCCTTCTCTGCAAGGCTGCTGTTGATCCATTCATCCCCCAGCCTATATGGATACTGAGGTGTTACAACGTGCAAATATGGTTAGTTAATTCCCAGAAGCAAAATTAAGATGCAAACGAGACCAGATGTTGGATTTCAAATGATAAAGAAATTTTATTTATTTCTAAAACTAAAGCATAGAGAAAGAGAAGGAACAGTAGAGAAAAAGTTGGCAAAAGAAGTTAAAACTACTTAAAAAGCATAGGAGAGTTACCAACCACCATTGACAATTTCTTAATGAGATGTGTATGTTGCAGGGGTGGGGGAGAAAGAGGTCTTTTGCCCTTTTTTTTTTCTCTTTGGCTTCTTGTCAGTTCCCCCAGGGATGATGACTGCTCTGGCCTTTGTAACGCAGCTGGAATGTGGCAGGGTGAATTCCCTGGGTCGTTGGATCTCCCTCTCATGTGCGTGTTGTCCTGGTTTGGAGTTCAGGCAGGCTGCATTGCTGGACAGTGCTGATGCTCAACTTAGGTCTCAGTGGGAGAGAGTTCTTTTGCAGCTGACTGTCTGATCTGAATTTCCTGTGTGGAGAGGCCTCTGCCACACACGTGCTCCTTGGCCACACAGAGAACAATAAGTTGTGCTGGGCCCAAAAAGCCTCCTCCTGTAGCTCGTGCTTCAGGAGCAAACGTGTTCTCAGACTTTCAGAAATGCAGGATTGGGAGTTTCACAACTCATGCATGTGTCTTGGCTGGTCTCCATTGCCCAGGCTGGTCTCTGCTCCCCAGGCAAGCTGGTCTCAGGCGCGTGGGGCTTCTGGAAGTTTTGCAATGGTGGTGAGGAGTGAATGAGGAGAAGCAGGGAGGGAGGAAGGGTGAGGGTCAACTTCCTGGTAGAGAACCCCTGCAGAGTCTCTCTCCCCACTTCCTCTCCAACTAGCAAGGTTTTTACTCCTTTTTTTTAAGAGGGTTTTTGTGAGCGGCTTTGTGCCTAGCTTTTCAGTTGTTTCAGAGAGATAAAAAGGGCAGAGACACTGATGAAGCACATTTTGGACTACTGAATTATCAGTCCTTTGCATGAGGGTTGACATGATCCAAGTGCAGTACCATGCACTTGGTCTTGTTGAATCTCTTGAGGTTCCCATGGATGCACTCTTTGAGCTTGTCCAGGTCCCTATGGATAGCATCTTGTCCTTCAGGGGTATCAACAGCGTCACTTAGCTTGACGTCATCAGCAAACTTGATATTTTCTATGTCATTGATGATGACATTGATTGAAACTGGTGCCAGTACAGACTCCTAAGAGACACCACTTGTCACTGATCTCCATCCAGACACTGAGCCACTGACCACTATCCTCTGGATAGTGACCTTCCAACAAATTCCTTATCCACCTAACATGTCTTTCCAATTTAGAGAAAGGGATGTTGTGGGTGACCATACCAAAGACCTTACAGAAGTCTAGATAAATAACTTCTGTAACTTTTTCCTTGTTCACTGATGGAGTCACTCCACCATAGAGGCTGATAGGCTGGTCATGCAGAATTTGCCCTTGCTGAATCCAAAATTTGCTTTTAACAGGCAATAATACTAACTCCAATAATAATAATAATAATAAATCCAAAAAACACTGAGAGCCCTTTAAGGAAAAAAAAGCACATTAACACAGTTATTTAAGAGAGAAAGAGACAGACTAGATGGCATCTCTATTTTTATCCCAGTGTTCAAATTACTGTTCAAGGAAGTAGCTATGTTTATGAGAATTTGTTATTGCATGATCCATTGTGTACTCCATGAAAGTTACTAAGTAAATTTTTGATCTGATTTCCCAGAAAATTCTGATTGAATGCAAAATGCAAAAAACATCATTCCTCTTTTGTTCTGCTGATGAGCTGTGCTTGTTTTACCTCCTTCCTCCTCACCCCCACTCTCCTGCCTGCCCCAGTCTGGTTCAACAATATCACACTAACTTTGTGTACTGAAATGGAATGCTGTTGTCCTCAGAGGAGCTGCTGAAAAGTGCTGTTTTGATTAATACTGTAGGAATAGAACCCAAAGGAATTCCATTAAAGAAAAATACACGATGCTGTTTCATTTCTCATCTTTGCCAGAGCTTTGATATGACTGGGCTCATTAGAAATGGAAACCTGGGTGGTATTGCTACTGATAACATTTTCAGATGTTGGTCTTATTATGGTTTCTGCAACACTTAGTTCATGTAAACAAAATTTGCACATCAAAATCACTTTGCATTGTGATCTTTTGTTTTTGCTACCTTTGAGTCTGTAACCTTTAAAGAATTCAGGGAACATATGCGGGTTCCTCTTCGCCAGCTGTTATTAGATACCAGGATATGAGATGTCAGTAAGAATCATGACCATCACTCTCATATTTTCTTATTGCTGCCACAGATGGCAAAGTAACTGCACCAACCAGGTTTTTTCAAAGTGTAACCAGTGCCTGAAAAGATGGGTCAATAAATTCTATTGTCCAAACAATATAACTCACTGAAATTGTTTTTGCAGCTTAACAGAGCATTCGTCAGCAGGATACTAAACACAGCATACTGCAGTGAATGAAATGTATGTGAAATAAGAGTTGTATGTGAAATAGCAGTGTTTACCCAGTTTGCATAGTGTTGCCACTATTGCAAACAGGCATGAATCCCACCAGAAGACACTGCCTGTGTATTAGTATGACACATCAGGCTTGACTTGTGTGGTAAGCATTTCACAAGCAAACAGATTTTTGCAAAGGTTCTCCTTTCCTGAAAAGACTGTTGAATTTTCTATACAGGTGATATATGAGTTGCTCTTTATTTATTTAACAAATAAAGGGTAAATTACAGTGTGTAAAGGGTAAATTACAGTGTGTTCGTAGGAACAATGAAATAGACTGTGGTTCTGCCAGAAGGATGTGTAGTTACTGAAAAGATATGACAGAAAGGATAGAAAAAGCAGATAAAACACAGTGACAAGATGCTGTCAGGCAGAAGTGGGGAAAAAACTGCCCAAACAAAAAACTAGAATATTTTACCAGTGAGTATCTCTGGAATACAAGGAGAGTGAAGGGCACTGTGTACATGTGCTTCCAAGCACCCAGGTGTGATACAGAACACAGTATAGTGTTAAAATCTTATCCTTGACAGGTTGAGAGCCCATAAACTCATCAATCACAAAACTTCATGATTTAAGTGGCACTGAATCATGGGACAGTCAGAGGGATAGATTTCAGTACTAAAATCAGACTATTTAGTTTAACATTAAAGGATTTACCTCTCAGATAATTACTACAGGAAAAAAGATACATGCCCAAGCTTGCCATACTGTAGACTTTGTCTTGAAACCATAAACCGCCATTGGTTAGAAAGGACGTGCCCAAATAATTTAAATTCTGTATCTCAGTAGTAGTAATGAAGTATTTATATATTAGGTATTATATCATACATTGTTCTAGGATCCTGTATATTGTCCTCTATCCCAGAAGAAAGAACAAAAATCTGAAATGTCAGAAAGATTGACAGCACAGATGATTACTGTTGAAAGATTTCTTAGCTCAACATTAATACAAGCCCAAAAGTTCAGTTGTTGCAGGAGCCTTAAAGATGTTCTCTCACATGCACCACTTACAGAAACACGAATGAAAACCATCTGAACTCCACTTATTTTGTGCTTTTGTTAGTTGGATGGATTTCTCTTCTGGCTTAAGGGGTCCTACTAACCTCAGTAAACATATTTACATTCACTGTAGAAGTGCATCTAGAGTCACTATCTAAATAGTTGGAAACCAACTTCATACTTTGTCAACAGATTCTACGAGTCCTGTAGAAATTTCATTTACTCTCAAAAGTTTTGAATGACACGTCATTGGAAGAATCCTCTCTGATGGAAAGAAAAAAATGGTGAATGTTCAAGTTTAGACATTTCAAGGACGCTCTTCAAAATGTATATGCATTCAGTTTTGGATTTATTTGTTTGTTTGGGCATGTTTTTTTGTGTCTGTGAGATGTGACAAAAGGTCTTTTAATCACAAAGTATATACATGTCTACAAAACACATATAGAAGAATGCAGCACATACACAATTCTTTGAAATTCCTGTCCATATATTCTGAAAGTCTCATGCTTCTGGGAAACAAAGTGCTGTAGAAGAGGTAGTTGCTGTTCTTAACATATATAGAGATGGAAGAGGTTGGCTGCCTTAAAATGCAGCCTATAGCTGTAATATTTTGCTTGAAGCATTTTGTTACTGCTACGTAACTTACTATAAGATCACATTTAAATGGCTGTTGGAAAGAGGATAAATGAATACTTCTATGCACATCAGTAATTTAACATCTGTCATTATTAAGAGATCATAAATATAACACTACAGTTTCTATATATCCTACTTATTGAAAACAGTGATGGGACATAGCATGCAAACTTCTCTTGTTCAGCGCTCTGGGAATCTGTATCACTGCTGATGGTTCTTTGCTGTGAGAAAGAGCTCTACTCTGTTTTTACCCAAGGGCATTTGCCATCTGCTTTGAAATTGTGATCTTCAGCACCAGTTATTCTGGTTTGATACACTTCTCATCCCTCAATTTGCTATTGTGTTTGAAGTGCCTTTTTGATGTATTGTTTAGGGTAAAATTATGTGTACCAGTGCCCTCTGGAATTGTTGAACTGTTTCTGAATAAAATACAATAAAATGGTGCTAAAAAAGACAAAATAGGTATGCTGTATAAAAATGCTAGACAACAGTATTTTCTTGCAATAAATTATTGCTCCAAACTGCAACACACAGACCTGCTTATATTTCCTTTACTGTCTGTACTCAGAGATTTGGTCTCTACTCTGGTTCTTTCTCTACTTCTATGCAGTCACCCAAACCATCTACTGCTTTATATGCCTAATGGCATCCTATTAGTTATTAAAGTACTCCATGCCTGAGATCTCTGCTTTTAAGTATATGAGAAATTTTTTTTTCACTCATTTTATTAGCTGTGTACGCACTGGCTGGCAATCATAGAGATGATAAAAAGGAACAATCAACATTTCATTCTATGGCCCACAGTCATTAAGGTGGCTTTTTTTCCTTCATCATGTGTAAGATACCGCAGAATTGACTGCCTTGAATGTAAGGAGGGATATGCTGTTCCTTTCCCACTATATGACACCCTGCATGCTGGCAAGTGCATTTAGCTGGCTTCTCTTAAGACAGAACAAGTTCTGGTTGGATAATCTAAAGAGTGTCTAAATATGCCTAATGACTTTACATGTCTTTTAAACCTCAATAATCCCTCCAAACCGTTAGCAGTCAAAATTCAGTTTTGGCAGCATTGGCAGAATTGGAAATTGAAATAAGAATAATTGGCTGCTTGGATTAGGCAAAATTATGAAGATTCTTGCATTTCATACAATCATTTCAAAACTGCATTTTCTGATTTATAAAGAACACAAAAAAGGCATTTTTAAATAATCAGCAAAATAATTCAGTGTTGAAAAATTATCATTACATGTCCAAAATAATTTTAATCCCATGAACTACTGAAAATTTTGAAAAATTAATTTTTTTAGTCAAACTTAGATTTTATTTTCACTTTTAAAAACAACAAATAACATCTGAAAAATTTTTCTATAGTTTCTCCCATAAGTCTGTGCTCAGATTTCACCTTCTTAATTCAAAAGAAAAAAGAAGAAACAGTAATTTCCAGCAATATTATACAGCTATGCCTATTCCTTCCAAGATTTTTCTTTATAAACTCTCTGCCAAAATGAAGAGATGATATAATGTAGGTGGCATTTCAGGCCTTTTTATCAGGTCCTCTTTCTACTCAATCCAAATGCTATTTAATGCACCTCTCTTTACACAAGACAAAAAGAGTTCAGAAAGAGGATATATTTTTTAAGGTGCAATGGAAAGGAAAAATAAGCTTTTTGAATCTCCATGAAAATTATTTTATGAAAACTGCTTTAAATGGAGTGGTCTGAAGCTCTGGACAAAAATATGCTTGTATTTGAAAGATGTAATATGTTACTATTTGGCTTTGTGTCTAGTTAACTTGAAAAAAATGGTCTGAACTTGATGGATCCAGGCCATAATTCAAAATGTCATACATAGGAAACGTGAGAAAAACTTGGCTAAACATAAGTCAGACCACTGATGATTAATGGAGCTTGGCCATAACACTGTTCCATGAGACTTAGAAGATAAGATAACAACTGAAATCAGAATATACTTAAGAAATTATATGCCACCTTGTCTGAGATGCGTGGTATTTATTTTTATTTTCTAGCTTAGAGTTAACCCACCAGATAGTCCAAATCATATTTAATGATCATCCTGTCAGTCTGTAAGACAAGAATGCATCTTTCCTTACCAATCTTTTCTCTATAGTTTCCAGATCTACAAAAGCAGTTGTTTTGGGAAGATATTGCAGAACTGTGCAACTCCTGCAGTGTTTGCACACCCAAACCAAAGATAATAGGCTACAGGGAGCAAGAATTCAGTCTACAGAAAATTTCTACCCTTACTAATGTCCTCATAGACAAAGAACTTCAAGATCTGCTTCCAAGAACACAGAGTTCCTGGTGTTAACTGCTGGAGCCCACTTAGCAGATGAACCTCTTTATTGGTGTTGACAGAGAGACAGCTTCATTCTTTGCAATCAGGCCTAAGAACTTTACAGTTACTGAATATTGGAACTAAACAAAGAATTTGCAGTAGTTCTGGGTACTGTGTATTACAGAACACTTGGGGGTTTTTTGTTAATTTCCCTTCCACTAGGGCAGTTAGGTTCTATGGGTTTTCAACACTGTCTTGGGGTGACTTTGTGATATATCTCATATCGTCCACTCTATGCTGGGGGAAAAAAAAAAATCTTATGCCTTTAAACTGAGCTTGGGAAGAGAAAGAAAAAAAACCCCAGCTGGAGAAACCTTTTCAAAACAGTTCTAATTTTTCAAGGTCAGTTTTGCTCTTCTGCAGTTCAGTATTTTTTTTTTTCAGCGGCTGGGCTGCAAGGGGGGAGGAAGCATCTTTCTTCTAG
>WEIV01008954.1:18391-39967 GCA_013390005.1 Calyptomena viridis | reverse complement strand
TTTGGAAGGAGAGAGAGCAGAGGCTCCTGTATTTTTCCTGGACTTTTGATTTCTTTTTCTTCTTTCCTGGACTTGTTGGGACATTGGAACACTGAAACCTCACTGGGGGGCCTTTTCCATCAGTCTGGCCTGGGGGGTAGGAAGGGGCCCCCACGATTGGCCTAGCCTGCGAAGGGAGAGAGGAAAAACCATGCCAACGGAGGGAATCTGGGTCTTCCAGTCTTCCAGCAAGAGACTTCATTTTTTATTTTTTTAGTATTATTATTATGTTTTCTTGTGTGTTTGTTAAATAAGTAGTTTTGTATTTTTATCTTTCACTTTCTTTTGAGGAAATATTTCTTTTTCTTGAACCTGGTGGGAGAAGGTGACCGCAGCCTGTTTTTATCAGAGAATATTTGTCCCTCTGAATATATTGGTCCCAAACCAGGACAAATGCCAACATTTGATTTTTTTCTCTTTTCAAAGAAAAGAGAATATTGTGGCTGAGTATTCATTTGAATAAACATATCTTGAGATTCGAATAAGTATTCCTAGGGTAATTCTTCGAAAATTCTCACAAATACATGCCAGCAGCTGTTTTAGAGCATGTAGAGAGTCATGCTTGTATCTGGAGCTCTAAACCTATGCATATTGCTAAAAATTAAGAGAAAATCACATTATGTGTATTTGCATATGTTATTTCAATAGCTTTATTGATTTGCAACTGAATCTCGTCAAACACCCAGAGCATTTTCACTCATCCAGGATAAAATGTTTGGCAAATGTGAAGACTTTCAAGTGAGTTGAACTAAAATTATTGTCTGTTATAAAGTTTGTGATAAGCTTTTCTTTCACACTTAGATAACTTTATATCTATAATATCCTGCTAAATTGCAGAAGAAAAGTCCTAAGAAACTTGGAAATAAGGAATGTGGAAGTCCTAAGAAATATATTTCCACAAAGTTTTAAGGTTATAAGCACTTTGGAAAAGTTTGTTCTTTTTGAAGTAACACATAATACCTAGTGTAACTCCGGATATATTCAGCCTCTTTGAGATTCTAGCATGGTTGCTCATTGGATGGAGATAAAAACCAATACTATATTTGACAGAAGTTCCTAGAAAACAAAGACAATACAAGTAGCTCAGGTTTACTGTATCCATTCTAGCAATTCTCTGATTATTCATTCATTCACTTACTCATTCATTCATTACTGCTAAATCAATGGGAGGACTTGTTCACATGGTACAACTGCTACACTGACAGATCAGCTAGGAATGATTTCACATCTTAGGGAGATGAATACCTATAGCAAGTGATGTAGTGCAATTAAGACAACAAATTCCAAGCAAATAAGTTACTTCAGAAAATTCAAAAGACTAATCATTATGATTATTTTTTAATAGCAATGTGAAGTTCTGCATTTATCGCCTGATAGAATGCCTGAAATGCATTGTGTGCATTCAAAAGCGGCCTAGGCTTCTGAATAGGACACTATAAACCTGATTTCAACAGATTGAAAACAAGATGTGACAAGCAGTTTGACACTGGCCCTCTACTAATTTCCGCTATTTGTAAAGAGGCACGTCTGAATGGAAATAGCTCAGCAGAATGGGTCAGTATGGTTGAGGCCGTGTCAGTCCACACATAAAAAACACAGTACTGGGGAAAATAAGCAGCCATTGATTTCTAGTGAAAGCCCCCAGCGTCTGGGGAAAGCAGCCAAAATGAGGCACCAGCTGCTCTCTGCTGGAAATCTTTTGTGGAAGAGTGAGAGAAGAGAGAGAAAGCTGGTGGATATGAAAGGGAAAACAAGGCAGAAATCAGGAAAGAAGAGGTGCTGCTGACTGCCTTAGCAATGCTTCATACCCCACACTTAGTATTCTCTGAAAAATAGAGGAGGGGAAGCACACCCCAAAACTTCTTTTTCTTTTATTTATGCAATGTAATGGGAATGGTTCCAATGGGAATTTCTCATGCTCTTTCACACTCCCTGAATTCAGCTGTATGGCTTTGTGTGTGCGTGTTATTTTTTTAAATACTGCTTCAATCCAATAAGTGTATGCATCAAATACTCAGTGGGATCACAGCTCCTCATTTGCATAATTGCATTTTGACAACAATTTTAAGAAGATAAAAAATGAAGAATATTTTGTTTGAAGTTTTTTTGCCTAGTTGACAAAAATCTTCCCTATCTGCTTTTAGGCACCTCCATAATGATTTCATGCTACAAATCATAGTGAAACTCTTTAGCAATGAATAATAACCCTCTTGCTTCTATCCCAGACACTGCAGGCTGCAGATTGTGTGATAGAATACAATAATCATGAAGTGAGCAGTTTCAGATGGTCTGAAAGTCTGAAATGGTTCCTACTCTTAGTTCCCTTTCTGGACCAGCATGCACAAGAAGGACAGCAAGGGAAACTGTTGCAGGCCAACATAATACCACGTCCAGAATCTACATCTTGCAAAACTGTGTGAGCCTTATCCAAAAAAGGAGTTCTTCTGAGAAAAAGTAACTACTTAAAAACAATTATTAAACAGGTTAGCCAAAGATAAGTAATAACCAATCAGAACATGATTTTTGAAGTCTGTACAGAACTTTAAATAAGAGATCTCTTGTGCCTTTAGTTGCAAACAGCTTTATAGACATCCCATCAATGCTGTTGACATGAAAAGTTCTTCAGCTTCTCAGTTACAGAAAATCTTCACAGCAGTTACAGATGTTTTTTTTTCCAACATGGTTTTACAGTTTTGCTCTTAACCAATGATGGAATTTACAGAATGGTCAATGTTACACTGCCAGTCACATCTTGAAATTATGTTTAGAGGGCCCAACTACTAAGAAACTTAGGCTGCTTCTAAAGAAATGCACATGTACAACTTTGGTTATCAAGTCACACCTCCAAGTGAAAAAATTCTGGAGTGCTCACCTAACAGTGATTCCAGTGGGGTGACAAGGTAAGCAAATTCTGCCTCTTAACCACTCTGTAAATGAAAGTATTATTTAGTTACTTAGTTTTTTTCTGAGTGTCTTGAATCTTGGCCAATTTTCTTTGCTATGCTTTTTTCTAGATCATCTAGCATACCTCCAGAAACAACTCCCTCTTCTTGAATGGGCCCTAGCTCAACGTTTTCTTGGATAACTAGTATGCATTATCCCAACTCTAGTATTCATTTGTCATACTTAGTTTTGCAGAACCCATTTTTGCTGGCTTCAAAGCTTGCAAAAACCCATGTTACCAATAAATCCTACACTGTGTTTTGTTACACTGAATATTACATAAAAACTAACTAGTATAAGTAAGGAAACACTTTAAACATCTATATTATGTTTTGTGTTTTGTTTTGCTGTCTGTACCTTCACACTGTAATATTCCTCCGCTTTCCTTAGTTTCATACATCATTGTCTCTGGGTCTCAGAGAAACACTATAACAGACTGCTGTGTTCTCTCTTTTCTTTATCAAAAACGTATTATACTTCAGAGAAAGAAATACTGGAAGACATTGTAGAAAGCTAAGCAGAAAAGATCTTCAGTTTTTTACAGTAAACTGGAGTGTCACAGGCAAGGAATTATCAAATTAGGACCCAGTTTAGTTTTAGATTCCCATCACCCCAGTATTTTTGGTCCTGATCTTCAGAGCTAGGTTTATGAACCTTCCAAAGCATGTATTTGGAAAAAGCAATCTGAGTATGTCAGGACTGTAGGACTGGAGCCCATGGAAAACTAAATATTACAGAATCTGAAGTAATTCGGTGGTCTTGAAAAGCAGTAAATCATCTTCATTCAAGATACAAAATATTTTGACCAAATGCTGTGACTGTACTCCATTTTGATTTATGTTTCAGGAACACAGACTGTTCTAGTAGAAAATTTCAAAACAGCCGATTTGAAGATGATGTTTAAAAAATCCCTAGACACATATACCTGCAAGATATACACATATACACTCTTGCATAGTGCTTTATTGGCTGTATTAGTGTGTTATAGGTGGACAGGCACAAAAATAAAGCTGAAGAAATTTTGCTTAAATAAACTGAAGAAGAGAAAAACCAGAAGATAACAAGAAAATGTGCTCTGGGAGTACTTTATATGCTTATTAGATGGTACTGAGCTAAATAACAGAACAACAGTAAAAGCATACTATTTTAGTTGAAAAAATATGACATTCCCTCCTGCACTGTCTTCAGACAGTCTGGGAAATCTTTGTATCGCATCATGTCTAAATATATGTATTTGTGAAATTCATTAAATTTGAGAAAAATGTATTCCCCTACTGCATTGTTATGCAGATTTATGATGCATTAGAAAAGTTTGCAGTTGTTTAGCAATTGTCATCCACTTTATAAATTTTTTTTTAAAATCTTGAAGTACAATTTATAATATGCCCTAGTAGTGCCCTTGATACAATTCATCATATGAATTTCTTCATTTCCAGCAAGCACATATTTTATCTATATTATTTTCCCAATTAATTTTTTTAGACCCAATGACCGGTTTAATACATGTAGCACAATTAGATCTCCAGTGTGCCCTCTTATCATGTATCATACCTATGTATGTGATACAGTGATTTGCATCCTCAGCTTATATTGATAGACAAGGCAATTCACTATGGCCATTACATAAATATAATAAATATACAGCCATATAGAAGTATGAAATATTATTATGTATTAGAAAATGTAATTGAATTGAAGCAGGTCAAATTAATATCCCATTAAACAAAAGGAAGAAACACAAGGGGAAGCACAAGGCTTCCCCATCATTTTGGAAGTGTGCATATATGTATAAATAGCCAGATATTTATAGAAAGAGAAATACAAATTTAGAAGGAAATGGAAATACTGGCAAGCCATGACTCAGATTGTTTTGAAACAGATGCAGTTAGAAACTATGTCCCTTACAATGATTACAATGCAGAGGTCTATACCTCTATTATTAAAATGTTTATCATCCCAACTGCTTTTCCAAAAATAAAATATCTAACCTAGTTCAATTGGCCTTACTTTGAGAGTTTTCCCTATAGAGAATTCCTAAAGGCTTAGTCAAGAACCATAAAGATTAGGTCAGAATAGTTATAATATGATCGGTTATATATAATGGGAAACATCTACCAAAAGATCTTCACAGGATGTTCAGAAGTATTGTTTTTTCTAAGAAATGGAATAAAAATTTGAACATATATCAATGTGGAAAAATTCCACACCATGCTCCACAGTCATTCACCAGTACAGAAAAATATTTGATATTTCAATTCTGTTGTAGATTTCCAGAAGAAATTCAATAGAAAGCATCATCTTAAATAACAGCCAGCAGCTGAACGAGAAGAACAGATCTTGGGTGAGGGCTATTTCATTAGCAGATAGTCTTAAAACTACTCTTGGCACCAGCTTCAGACTGCTGAGCGACACAATCACTTTGATTCTTTCAAAGATATCTGGCACATAGTGACTTTAGGACTATCAAAGTCTGTAAGGTCTGCCAGGCCCGCTAGCAACACTGAACTCTGTGTGTCTGCTGCTCTAAGATAAAGTCTGTTTTGAAAGAAAACAAACTTTATTGACATTTTGTTAGCATTGAGAACAGTTCTTGAAAGGCAAAATTACACCATGTAATTATCTTGGCCTATATCCTAAAAGTCTTCGTGTTGCATCAGGAGTGCTTTACATGGTCCAACTCAACCAAGACAAGACACTGCAGTTACATTTTTATGGTGTCTTTCCAGGAAGTGCATTACAAAAGGTTCTACAAAAATACAGAGCAGACTTTACTCTTTACATTTGAGATTGCTACATGATCTAGTACTTTCAAGTAGACTGAAGCTCAGCTAATACCAAGAGGTTTCTTAGAGCATTTAATGAGTATTTCCAAAACTCAGAACCACCATATTCAGATTTCAATACCTTGAGCAGTACGTGAATTATAAGTTCATATATAAGGAACACTGCCCTGAAAAATAAAGGCCTAACTTTTCACTAGTGCTGCAATAATATATAGAGACTGAGGTGAAATCCTGTTTGTATGGTCAACAACAAGTTCAATATTGGTAGTGTGAATGAAACAAACCTCCAGTAAGCCCTGCTTGTTCCACTTCAGCGACAGTTTTATGGTAGGCAAAACCACATGTTTGAGAAAGTAGCATCCTATATTTCTCTTTACCAGGAACTCAATGATTATCCATCTCTCATCACTGTAGACTCAAGTATACACACAATTTTTTGCTGGCGTCTTATACTCTTCGGGTATAAGATCCCTCAATTCCTTTGTTATGCACAGGGAAAAGCAGTTTACGCCAAAAGTAGGAAGTCATCTTGAAATTCTGAAATGCCTTTTCTAATGCATTGAAAACACTGTAGGCACTCTTCTAAGTAATGGCTGATGAGAACTCCAAGTCAGAGCTTGTAATAATCATAAGCATACCCTGCAATAATAGGTTAATGATCTAATATTTAAAAGAAAAAAAGAGTAGCATTATTAAAGGAAAGACAAAATTATTAGTGTGTATAGAGTAGGTTCTTCACAAGTGCCTGAAAGAATTCTGAGCAAAGTATTCCTAACATAATCTTACATTTCAGACAAAGCTTCTATTTCACAGCAATTATTCCTCTCTGGGTAAACTTAAGGGGAAGAACAAACCCTGTGAGTGTAAGGCACTAGCTACATTTTTGCACTGCTTTACCTATGGAGCCCATACTGGGAGTTTGGCAGAATTCATGTAGGTAAATGATAGGAGATCCCAGTAGTTTTAAGTTTCTTTATACAAAGTAATTGTCATAGTAAGTGATCAAGGAGACAGAAGAAAAATTAGGTCAAATACAGCTTTGTGTACAGATAATGGGTTTTGCTACCTTTTGTCACCACTACAATTTCCCACCTCTATTGTCTTTAGATTTTCTCCCCTCTCCCTTTTCTATTTATCCTGGTCCTCCCTTTACTGTCCTATTCATTTTCATAGAATCATGGAATCATAGAATGGTTTGGGTTGGAAGGGTCTTTAAAGATTGCCTAGGTCTAACATTTCTGCAATGACAGATTGCTTGAAGCAGCCTGGCCATGAATGTATGCAGGAATGGGGCATCCATAATTTTTCTGGGCAACCTGTTTCATTGCCTCACCACCCTCACAGTAAAGATTTTTTTTCCTAATATCTAATCTAAACCTTCCCCCTTTCAGTTTGAATTAACCTGGCCTCTTTTTTACCAAACTTATCTCTTTTTATGACCAGGTAACCTGGTGAATGAGGGGAAGGCTGTGGATGTAGTCTACCTGGACTTCAATAAAGCCTTCGACACTGTCTTCCATAACATTCTCCTGGAAAAGCTGTCAGCCCACATCTTGGAGAAGTGCACTTTCTGCTGTGTTAAAAACTGGCTGAAGGGCCAGGCCCAGAGAATGGTGGTGAATAGTGCCACATCCAGTTAGCAGCCAGTCACTAGTGGTGTCCCCCAAGGATCAGTGCTAGGTCCTGTCTTATTTAATATCTTTATTGATGATCTGGATAAGGGAACTGAGTCTATAGTTTTACAGATGACACCAAGCTGGGGGAGAAGTGTCAATCTGCTGGAGCATAGGAGGGCTCTGCAGAGCCTGGACAGGCTGGGTGGATGGGCTGAATCCAATGGCATGAGGTTCAACAAGACGAAGTTCCAGGTCCTACACTTTGGTCACAACAACCCCTTGCAGCACTACAGGTTTAGGTTAGACATCAGGAAAAAGTTCTTTACAGAGTGATTGGGCACTGGAATGGGCTGCCCCGGGAGATGGTGGAGTCACCATCCCTGGAGGCATTTAAGGAGAGACTGGATGTGGCATTTATTGCCATGGTCTAGTAGACAAGGTGATGTTAGGTCAAAAGTTGGACTTGATCTCAGAGGTCTTTTCCACCCTAGTTGGTTCTTTGAATCCATTCCCTCCTGTCCTGTCACTTACATGGAGTTGGATAAAGTCCCTCTCTCTCTTTCTTTCAGACTCCCTCTAGGTACTGGAAGGCCACAATTAAGTTACTCCAAAGACTTTTCCTGGCGGAACCATCCCAATTACCTCAGCCTTTTGTCATATGAGAGGTGCTCCCTCCCTCTAATAATCTTGGTGGCCCTCCTCTGCCTTTTAGCTACGAAATATCACATTTCTCTCGATTCTTTACTACCTGATCTAATTTCTTCTTCCCATTATTATCCCTTAACTCTCTCCCCACTCCAAAGTCACATTTCCCACAACTAAATGCTGCCCTCCAGTTGTCCAAGTGAGGTTGAAATTTTCGTATGTATAGTTCAGAATTTGTGAAGGAAGGTCAGAAAGTGAAGACTTCACTTATTTAAAGAATAATATATATGAAGCTATCAAGAAAAAGCTGCAAATTTAAACATATTTTAACATTGCATGCACAGCCTTTCTTCATTGACAGTGTTTATCATCAAGATGGTTAATAAAAGTAGAGGAGATTAAAGTCTGCTCAAACTAATGCCACTGTAACAGAACTAAAGACATTTGTGACAAGACAACCAGAACAGGCAGTGGTGCAAGAAGTCAGCAACACCATGTGGCATGACGTCAAGTGTCCAAATCTGGTGAGAAATTAGGCTTCACCAGTTTTCTGAATTGTGGTTTGAAACAAAAGAACTAACAAAAGCAGCTTAGAGAAACAGTCTTCCAACTAAAATTTCTTTCTTTGTACATACCATACCTATCACCTTCTAGGATGTTGTGAAATGCTGTCAAATGCTCGTAAACTGTTGATCACTGACACCACACAAGAATATGAAAGATGGTTCATTGATGGTACTCTGTACAAAACCTTGAAGTGTGATGTGTGGAGTGATGTTTCTGTTAATTTACCTAGGAATACTAACTGAGCACAGTAAAATTATGTGAAAGTCCAAGTGCAGTTACACACCACCCTTTTAAATCTGACATTACAAGAGAAACCACTGTGAGAAAAATCCCTTCCTTTCATACTAGACTTTCCAGATCTTGAACACAAATATTTCCCTTTAGAATTTAAACCCCATTCTTTTATTTTTTTTTAATCAGAGTTAAAAATCTAGCTCTTAAACCAGTGCAACCTAATTCATACAAAAAATTGTGAGAAAGGCAACAGAATTTTTGCCAAATAAGGAAATTTGGGATCAGACTTTCCTGAATTAGAAATCAAGATGAAACAGATTGCAGAGAAAGCATAAGTTCCTCATAGGTATTCTGCTAATATTAAACATTCTCCACGAATATTTTTAAATCTATCTGAAAATCTCCCAAAGCTGCAGTTTCCATGCCTGTAATACACACAATGTATTCCCTTGCCTCGCCTTGCCTCGCCTCGCCTCGCCTCGTCTTGCCTTGCCTTGCCTTGCCTTGCCTTCCCTTACCTTCCCTTCCTTTCCCTTCCCTTTCAAAGTCTTGGGACAACAAGAGGAAATTAATACATGTGCTAGCAAATCACTGAAATACTAATGTCAATCCTAAGGAAAATTCAAGGGGAAAGAATTGAAATGTCATAAAAACTAACCTCAATAAAAATTTTGCTAGCAGTATTAATGAGAAAGTTCATAAAAATTTAGCAGAAAAATAAGAGATCTAGAGGTCATCTCTTTTACCCAACAAAGTCCTGTATTAATTAGCTTTAGAAGACATTATGAATTTTCTGAATCCTGACATAAGAAACAGAAAAGAAATCAATATGTGGTCCCTGAGAACTACTTCACAGTAAAAAGTCAAAATACTGCACTTCAGCAGGGATTTCTGGGAATGTGCTTCAGTGCCATTGCACAATACAGGGTATTTTAAGAGACTTGTCTCTTAGCTTTAATTGGTAAGATGAGGACTAAATTAACCCACAAAGGACTTCAGAATCTGGACTAAGTGTTTGTAGCTTATGTGAGATTGCTAAAAATACGCATCTTTTAAGGCAAAGTATCAACGCTTTTCTTCATATTTCCTGTCTGCTCTGGAAGGAATAAGTCAGGTTGAAAGGCAATGATTTTTACACCTTTAACACAAAAAGAAAAAAAGTACACTTCTCTGTAGCCAGGCATCTGTTTTTTATTTCTCTCTACAAAATGTTTATTCCATTCATCCTCCAGCAATTCAGTGGGAAAACACCCTACAAAAAAATAACACACCAAGTGTTTTGTAATGTATTAGAAAACACTAATGTCCACTGCCTGTACTCCTTTGCACGTGCTTTACGTGTAGTTAAGACGTCCATATTTTAAACTAGATTTTAAAGCTGAGTAGTTTGAGATTTACGCTGTTTTTCTTTCCCTCCACCCCCTCCCCTCCCAAATATTGTTCAGAAAAAAAACATGAAAGACAGTAGTTCAACAACTTAAATAGCTGCCTAATTTTTCTGCTAGAAGAGATAAAATTCCTGTCATGGTAAAAGGAAGCTTTGAAATCCAGATTGTAACTGTCTTCCGGCTTTGGTCATGATAACAAGCAAAACACTCTAAGAGTGGAAAAAAACCCCAAAAATGTTTATTTTCACACCCAGCTACATAGTTTTGTGCAAGCTTAAATTAGAGATATTATTCATTTGAAATACATAAAATACATGAAGATTCTTCTTCTTCTCAGATGAAGACAATAGAGTCATAACTATGACTCAGAGGGAGGTATACATTCTGCCCTTGAAGTGAGCCTGAGATATTTATTTATTGATTGATTTTTAAAATGCACTTACCTAACAAATTCTGACAGAATGGTTAAAGTATAAATAGATACTTGCAATCACATGAATCTCTGTATCACTTTGGCAACCACTTGTGTTAGTAGATGAATCTTGCTCTGTATTCCGAAGGTTAACAAATTCAGACTATGGCAATAGATGATATAATGCAGGTTCAGATGGATGGATGCATGGATGGATGGACGGATGGATGGATGGACAGATGGATGGTATACAGCTGTAGATGTCCTTAAATAAAGACTTCTTAGTATTTGACTACAAAAGTTTCACCTAGTTTGAGGGTTGCTGTTGGTGTCTGGTAAAAATTACCTCCAGTTTTGACCGTAGGTGCATAGGGAAGAATATCAAGTATTGTTCTTTTTTTTTTCTGTAGCTGCAGAACCATTCATGAGCATGCTAGATATCTGTGTCTTAGTCAGTCAAAAAAATACAGGGAAGGAGAATCACAGCTTTTAAGGGGATAGCATTCCTTAAAGGTGTTCCATGATGCATTAGGACAGTGAGCAGGAGTGAAGAAACAACAGTGCGCTATGAGAAAGTGGATATAATTGACTGCAGCTGAAAGAGTGGGAAAAAAAAAGTCATTCAACACCTTCCAGGCCTTTCTTCAACATGGAACATTCATGTTTAGAATTCTGCTTTTAAAAGGAAAACTTAAAAGGAAAGCTCATGCTAAGTTGACACTTGATGCAAATCAGAAGGGCAAGAGTCCAGTCGTGATGCATTCTCCATCTGGTTCGATCAAATCTGGCCACCACCTTATAAAAGCTATCTAAGATTCTGAGGGCTTAAACATTCATGATTTTGAAAACAGCTGGATGAGTTAAGATTTGAGAGTAGCCTTTACCTTGAGGTCCATTTGTTTTCACTAGTCTATATTAGATGCCCTGCTGCAGATTTACAGATGCTGACGGCTTGCCTCCCATGGTGTGATAAATGAGCCTCACAGCTTATAACTTAGCTGTTGAGTCCAGATGGCAGAATAACCACTGAAAAAAAAACCCAAAACCGAAACAAAGACAGGGAATCAGCAGGTCATGGAAAAAAAAGAGTAGGGAATAAACCGAGTCAAGACAGCCCTAAAGCATGCTCTCCTTGTCTCATTTAGAATCTGAAGCTGCTTTTCTATGATGAAGGACACCTGATAACTCTACCTGTAGGAAACACAGTCCCATATGAATATTTCCCTGCATATTCCCCACAGTTTTTGGAGGTTCAAAGTGCATCCTGATGACAATGTTGAGCACATAAAATTCATGTAACTGTTTTTAGAATGTAATTAGGAACATATGCTTACTTACAAACAAGAGACATAAAGTGTATTCATTGCAAACTTTGCACAGTAGAAAAATAAAATCCTGGATTGGCACGGAAAATTTCATCTATAAGCAAGACAGAACTGACTTCCATGGGATTAATAATTCATGTGTTTTATCCCATTCAGGGCATTTCAGAAAGTCCATTATACTATATTTTCTGTATAGTCAGTAAATTTTGTTGCTCTTAAAACCCATGAAATGAAAAATAGGCTTGAAAAACCATAACACTATCAATACATTAATATTTATGTAGCTCTTTTCATGACAAATATTCCAAAGAGCTCTCCAGTTAAAGAAAATGAAATAAAGTATGAACAGAATGCAGATGACTCTAAGCCAAGAGGTCATTGAAACAGACAAATCATATGAATCTGTTCGGCCAAGGGACTGACCAAATTTACTCAGTTATGTCTTGGAAACCCTGTGTTATTTTCTAAAGCTCTAGATAGCCAAGTTTTAGGAGTAATAGGTCAAGAATCAGAAAATAATCAAAACAACCATAACAAATAAGGGGGACATGTTGAGGCTACTTCAGTACAGAGTGATAAGAAGGTGTTATTCCAAACAAGTACTGATCATGTAGCATGCTTCTTTCCCCTGGCCAGACACTTATATAACTAATAAAGCTGATAGATATTAAACAGTTGTTGGTAGCTATTTTAGTTATTGAAAAACTAAAATATAAAAAAAATTTGGAATTATTTTATTCGCACACCACAGTGGCAATTATTGATATATATTATCTTAATTTCTTTACTGTGTTGCAGTCAATCATGAGAGAAAAGTAAATATAGAGGGAAAATGCTTTCTGATGTGTAACTACTGATTCTGTAACAGTAGCTTGTGTTCAGCTCATTTCATCCTTCCATTTTTTGGAAAAGATTATGTTCCATTGTAAAATGTTCTTCAGATCTGATGAGTTTCTTCGTTGGATAATAAAGCTTATGATTAAGTAGAATTTGAGACAATGTGTGAACACAAGAAAATTGAGCATGTTACATTTGGTGAAATTAGTAGAATGAGGTGTTTTTCCTAGTTGGTGATGCTTCATTACAGAGGGTTATATGTGATGCTGCATCTTAATAATAAATACTTTTAGAGTGTAATCTGGGCAAGCTGTAGCTATTGAAGAGTTGTAGGTGTTTTCTAGAAGCTAGTTGCAACAAAGATAATTAAAAACTGGGTTCATCTATGAGATTATGTGGTGTGTTATTTGTACTCATTAGAAGCCAAAGAAAGATCTGTTTTCTAATGGAATTAGTAGCGTAGCAAGAGATGGAAAATAAGGTTTGTGTTCATGGCTTTGTGTCCTTATTTTTTAGAAAAAAGAAAGAAAAATTATAGAGGAAAGAAAAGAAAAACATACGGAGTTGTTTTCTTGTATGCAGCTACTGCCAGACATCATGTTTTCTGCTTTTTAAAACACTAACATTTCATTTTTCTATAGGTTTTTCATATTCAACTCTTTTATAGCTCTACTTTATTTTTGTGGTTAACAGATTTATTCAGTAGGTTCACAAAACCCCACTTAAATTTACCAGGGAACAAGAAGTGTTCACTTTAATTTAGAATATTTTAATGGTTCTTTAGCTACACACGATCTCACATTAGTTTTCAAGTTTGGATGCTGTACCAATGTTCACTTTATAGCTACCACAAGCCAGCCAGAACTAAAACTAAATGTAATCTCCTTGGAACTAGTGAACACACATCTTTGACACCCATAGTAATCTTTTTCCTGCCACCTTTCCATCCTGCAAACTTTTTTACAGTACCCAGGAAGGCACCCAGAGTATACAGTTTATCCGTGAAGCATTTTAAAAACACTTTGACTTTGGTTAAAGTAGTAAGTATTTTCACTCAGTGCTATCAGGATATCGTTTTTATAAATAAAATCCACAGAAGTTATATAATCTAAAGGGGTATTTGATATACTAGAATTTTAATATAGATTCCAGCAGCACTAACTAAAACATGCTTAATATTTGTTGCACAACATACACTGTTTATTGAAGGAACCCTCACATCTAATGGGATTCAAGAGACCAAATGCTTTGGTTAACCAAGGTGAGTCAGACAGCAAAAAAATAACCTGCTTCTTTACACAAACATAAAATGTGATCTCTTTTAGAGGTCAGTAAATACAAAAATACTGTCTATATTTAAAACAACCCCTAAGTAATCTTTTCTCAATAATTTTCAAATACTATGTGATCTACAAATTAAAAAGCTTTATATAAGGAGTTTTGTTTCCTGATCATATTTAGGAAATGCTCTGAAAGCTAAGAGCAAAAAGATTTAGAAATACTAATGAAAAATAAGGTATCATCTCAGATCTGGATCCTACTAAACAGTAGTCATTGGATTATGCACTGAACAATAGCAACTAGGCAGGGAAACACGTATCTTGAATAATGAAGAAGACTCTGGGGCAAGAGTAGAGCACATATAAAAATGAAGAAACTACCTCTTTTTAAAACCTCAAAAAGACCTGTTTCCCTATTTCACCTTTTTTTTTTTTTTTTTAAGAATAAAAAGTATGAAAATCACTCCCTCTACAATTAAGACAAAGACAAAATAAAAATCAAACTCCATTGGCGCAAGACATTTGTCAAACTTTAGACTCCTCAATGTTTGTTCTTGTATGAAAAGCATCACACATATTAAAAACAGTTGCATTTTTAGGAAAGAGGTGCTTAGAGATGGCAATTTTAAAAGTGCCTCAGTTTTTTAGAGGTAATATGTCTGAGAACAGGAGAAAAGGTGTGTGTGGCTTTGGACCCTCAGGGCAGGCTGAGTCAATGACCTGACGACTATTAACTCCTTCTAGCATCCACAGAATGAGTCAGGCACCTCAGACTGGTTTTCCTACATGCTGAATGGGAAAATGCAATTATCTTAGCTATTATGAAAACTTACAATTCCATCAATTTTCCCAGTTCCAGGTACCTGCCAAGAGATTTGAAGTAACTCTTCCATCTGTTCTGGATAGAGGACTTCCATGATTTTTCAATTGTAAGGGAGAATTTATTTCTTTAGAATAATAATTTCTAGAGGAGATGTGGTTCTCACCTTTCAGGTAGCAACATTGGGCCAGAGCATGTGCCCAGGCAGTAGTTTTAATCTAAAGCTGCTGGAGTTCAAACCCACAACCTTTTGAAAGAATCCATTACTCAGCACTTCTAGATCAGGTTAAAAGAAAAATAGAGAAAAGTCTCCTTCAGTCTTGTACAAGTTTTGTAACAAGGAATGTAAAGTCAATTCAGTCAGAATGGAAGTACAAGAAGAAATGGCTGTGCCACTAGAGTTCAGTTTTCTTTGAGAAAAAAAAACAAACAAAACAGAACCAAACACTAAAACAAAAAACAATACAACACAAACGAACAGACAAACTAAGTATGACTTTACCAGTATCTGCTCCTGAGCTTTTTACTTGGCAATTGTCTAACTTAGAGTGAAAAATAGTCCTGGAGCAGGACCTATAATGTAAAGAAAATTTTACCTCACATCCTGAAACAAGAATTACAATATACGTTATTCATTTTTTTATGCAAGTACAAGTAAGAATTTTCACTTCTGTAATGGGATTCTTAGACGTGCTATTCCAGAAACATAGAATTATAGAATGAGTTAGGTTGGAAGGGATCTTAAAGGTCAGCTGGTTCCAACACCCCCAACAAAGGACACCTTCTGCTAGACCAGGTTGCTCAGATTCCCATCAACCTGGCCTTGAACACTTCCAGAGATGAGGCATCCACAGCTTCTGTATTCCTGTGCCTCACCACTCTCACACTAAAGAATTTCTTCCTTAGGTCTTATCTAAATCTACTGTCTTTCATCTTGAAGCTATTTCCCCTTTTCCTGTCACTATATGTCCTTGTAAAAAAACACTCTTCATCTTTCCTGTAGGCTCCTTCCAGGTACTGGAAGGTCGCTGTAAGGTCAGCTTAGAGCCTTCTCTAAGCTGAACAGTCCCAGTTCTCTTAGTCTTTCCTTGCAGAAAAAATGCTCCACCTAATCATCTTGGTGGCCCTCCCCTGGATTTATTTCAGGATTTCTATGCCCTTCTTATGTTGTGGTTGTCAGAACAGTTTGCAGTACTCCAGGCTGGGTCTCATAAGAGCAGATTAGATGGCAAGAATCACCTCCCTCTGACGGCCACGCTCCTTTTGGTGCAGTCCAGGATACAACTGGCTTTCTGCACTGCAAGTGCATGTTGTTGGCTCCTGTCCAGGCTCTCATCCACCAGCACTCCCAGCTCCTTTTCCACAGGGCTGTCCTTGATCTGCCTATCTCCTAGTCCCTGTTGATACAGCAAATTGCCCTGACTTAGGTGCAGCACCTTGCACTTGGTCTTGTTGAACCTCAGGAACCCACTTCTTTAGCTTGTCCAGGTCCCTCTGGATGGCATCCCATTCTTCAGGTCTGTCAACCATACCACTCAGCTGGTGCCATCTGCAAAAGCAATATGGCAGACTTTGACTGTTTAGCAAGTGTTTTAATGCAAAAATCATGTAATTTAAGGAATGGGTTGTTCCAGCTTGGAAAATCACAACTCATAGCTCTTACTCAGAAATCATTTCTTCACAGTAACTGAATCCCTCTGCTCTGCCACCTTGCCGTAGGGACATTGGTCTGTCAGTTACTCTAAGCTTTGTGTGCTATTGCATATTTCAATAAGCATGTCCTGTTTTTCAAGAGCAAAGTGAAACACGTCCTTCAGACCAAAATGGATTACCTGCCATGTTGTTTAGTCACATCCTTTAGAGGTGTGATTAACCTGACTGTGCACTGGTTAATTGTCAGTGGAAACCAATGGAAATTGCTTACTTCCTGGTGAAAAATGCATTCAGACATATTCAAACTCTCTGCAAGTATTTAAAATTATGTGTGAATAGAAGGAGGGATCATCATCCTTCCCATTCCTCAGCTAATCAATACTGATCTCTTTCTCAGTTAAGATTCACAGGCTCCAGATTTTCATGGGAGTCTTGTCACATTTGCTGGAGGAGTGGATTACTCCAGGACAAATCCAAAAGTCTCCAAACCTGGCCCTGCAGAAATTAAAGGAACAAAACAAGATATTATTTGTTTAAGTAAGTGGTGCTTCTGGGAAACATTGAAGATGTCTGCTTCATTTTCCAAGAAGCAAACTCAGAAGTCTCTTCCCTTTTTCAAAAAACCTGCACAGTTTTACAACATCATTGGGAATTAATCTTTTACTTATTATGAATATATTGGGAACATGAAGAGCTTTTAGTGAAGTATATATCAATTCCAAGTAGGAAATAAAAAAATAGAAAGGATATAAGTTTTATAATGCACATAAAAATATCCAGGATGTCTGTCCAGTGTTACAACTGAAGTGGCATGAAATTGCAGATTAGCAAAAGTTTGCATGGATAGACTTGGTAGGATAAAGCTTGCTTTAGGGTCTGGAAACTAACTGCTTACCAATTAATAAGTTATACTTTAATGATTGCTCCACTAGCATCAGACCATACTTGGTCAGATACTGACCTATTTAATTTGGCTCTTAGTATGAAGCCTGAGCACACTTGTGCATTAGATGAGAACAGAGTTCAAGTTCTTTCTGCTTGTCAGGGATATTCACTCTCAATTTAATATCTATGTTTTATATTCTTCATTCAGAATCTGAATGCAGAAGGAAAGGATATCTTCTGCTCCAATAATATGAATGTATGAGGATGAATGTATGCTTCAAAAGGCATAAGTTAATAGTATAAGTTAATAGTATATACAGGGACAGCTTTCACGTCAGACTACCTGATTTCATCATCTCCAGCTTTTAACTCTGTAAAACAGTCATAAACTCCAAATGTTGAAGGAACAGGTCTCTTAAGTTTCCCAGCTTGTGTCTCTCTGCTCTGAAGTCAATTTCCAAACTCCATTACATTCAATGGATGCTGGACTGGTAACTTAAAATTTAATTTTAGTGGTTAAACCAGGTGCTTCAAAGTGAACACTTACTTTCTTATCTGTTAAAAGTTATAAAGTTCCTGTGCTCCTTTTATGATTTGTTGGAGTCCAGGATGATGAGACTGCACCTCAAATTGACCTGGAGGGTCTGGGACCCTTACATAGACCCAGAAGGAGGATGCAGTTTTTGATCTGTGTCCCTGGGAAGGGCTTCCAAAACTGATGGAAGCAAGAGCANGATGGAAGCAAGAGCAGCAAAAAAATAATTTGGATTGTGGTTTGGTTTGTCATAGAGGTGAAACATATAGTTTTAGGTTTTGTAGTATAGACATAAAAAAAGACAAGATGGAGGATTTTGGGTGTCACCCTGAGTTCTTCTTCTTCTTCTTGCTCCTTGTACTACAGTACAGCTGGCATTTAGAAGTTGGTAGAATAGATTTGAGGTAGAGAAGATGTGTTAGTAATAAGTTAGGATTATTTGTACCGAATTGTAAACAAAAGATGTGCTATCTGTTAAATGGTCATTAGTGTCCTTAAAAACCTAGATACAGCCGCCATTTGGGGCATTCCAAGGTATTCCATACCCTATTCCCTCTCGCTTTGTGCTTCCACACTTTGCAGCAAATGCTTTTCGCAGCACACGCTCTGGTATGTTAAACCCAGGTTAGGGTGACATGCTGAAGTTGTGATAAAGCTTAATAAACAGCAAGAAAAACTGAGAAGCTGAGAGTTTTATTCCTTTATCTGGTACTGGACTTTGATAATAAGAAGAGGTACTCTAACAATCCACCAACAAGTACCTCGAGAATGATTAGGCAGATTCATAAAGATCCTTACAAAAGGAGGACCTTTTTAATATGAGAAAGCAGAAAAACGCACTCAGCAATGTATATATTTTATATAAAACCATTAAAATTCATTTTTAGACTAAACATTTTGTGCTGCCCTCCACCTAACTGTTCTAGAAAGGAAAGGCACCATTATAATCTAGTACCATTTTTCTGTGAAATTACAAGAGTCCACCCTCTTTGCTCATAGACTTAAACCAAAGTAAAGAATAGAAATCAAAACATAGGATTCTACAAATAACACATATTTTTCAACATAGTGCATTCTTTATTATGGATTCTTTTTAATTTTTTTTTATCCAAAACAAAAGGCCCTCTTCTTTTACTGGAGACAGCTATTGTGAAGTTAGTTCAAAGCTCCAGTGAAATTAGTTCAAAGCTCCAGAGAAACCTTTTCCAAAAGTCCTTGAAAAAGCCTATGTGATTTCCCTTGACTATTGATATACATCCCTCTACTGACTTAAGACTAATACATGTTAGCAGGACATGAAAGACATTTTTTTTAAATGCAGGTGCAAAATGTTTAACATAACCTTGAGTTTTATTGCACAAGACTCCTAGTTCTGGGGCAAAACATGTTTTCATGTACAAGTGATCCCAAAGCCCCCCTTTTTCCATTTGCCATATTTTTCTCAGACTCTTTAGTCATAAAAAATGCAGGGGTAAAGAACACTTTCAAACCTCCCTCTGGCAGAATAAACTAGAGCTGAACCTTCACGTGATTATTCCAGAGTGAGTCATTTAAGCATGAGACTGCTTCATAAACTTCAGGGACTTCATTAGCATGTGAATATTGATTTCTCTCACACAAACAGTTCATCCTTTTATGTCACTTTTGCATGAATTTGCCCTCTGGAGACTTGATTTTTTTCCCATGCATCAGCCGGGTGCTTTTGCTGCCCCAGTCAAAAACACTTCTCCTCAGTGAACCAAAAGGAGCAATGAGAATGTGTAGATTAACTCCAGTTATTCCTCTCAAGCATAAAAAATTCACATTTCCTTCCAAGGAAAGACTGAACATTTGACCTCCCTTTTAAATTACCAGATAAGCAAAAGCAGTTGTATGTGCGTGGGGGAAGAGATATCCATCAAACAATCTAAATTAACAAAGGTACTTAAGTGCAGTATTTCCTAAGTAAATCAGATCTCAAAGTACTCCTTCATCATTCAACCAAGGGTTATATTTTGGTTCTCATAACTCATTCTGAGGCTGTGCCTACCAGCTGCAAATAGAACTTACAGTGTATGAGTTTGACCCTGTAGCCTCTACTTACATAAGGAAGTGCTATGAATTTCCTACAGAAGATCCCAGAAGAGAGAACAGAATCTTAGCTCATTTGCACAGGAGTGCTACATGCATTGCAGAACAGTCTCATACACTGAAAAGTCAGGGAATAAGCGTGTAATCATCTCACCAGACAGCAGTACACCTTTTTTTCCCTCTTCACCAAAGCTCGCATTACAGTATTTCATGAACTGTAGACTGATTGTCGTAGAAATACACTATTTCCACATACCTCCACAACTTTAATGGTACACTAGAGTCATTAGTTTTACTATCATAGTTTTAATATCATAGCAGAACGTAAAAAATGCCTTCCTTCTTCTACCACACGCTTATTTTACTGCAGTAGTATTGCCTCTGTTAGATTATAGTGGTATGAGATGCTGTGATGACATAATAATGAGGCATCATGTTAGCATGACTAAGTCACATACAAAAAAAAAGAAATATGGGAAAATTGAGCCAATTGTCAAATAGTTCTCTTAACAGAAGGCTGAAACGAAGCCATTGACTATCAAAACTGAGATATATCAATTAAGTTATATTTAGGATGCAGGGAACTACTTTGATCCTAAGTTATCCATTTATTGGTAGTAGTTTACCTGCACATTTTGCGTTAAACCCAAAGTTCACAATGTTTAGAGTCATGTAGTAACATTGTTGATACTGATATGTATACAATAAATACAAACAGCCTAGGAAAAGGCTTGTTCTCAGCTTCTAAATCAGCTGATAGTGAACAAAAGTTTGGCATAATAACAAATGTTCTCAGATTCAGAGTTCTTGAGGAAAATTTTATTCATATCCTATGGAAAGTTTTCATACTGTTCATAGTGTATTTATTTTGGAGACCACATGAAGACTTGTACAATTGTAAAAATATATGTTGAAGAACAACTATTGTTAGTTACCAGTTGACAGGAAAATACTTTTTTTACCTGCTTCTCAACTGTAAAAATCACTTAAACAACCTGTGTTTGATTTTGTGTTTTGCTGAAGAAATGTTTGTTATGTGTGATTGTGAACCAGGAAAAATATCATTCTGGTCTGCACTGGATGTGTTTGTAGTTAAATTGCCAATAAATCCCATCATATGACAAAGATGTATTAAATTGACTTCTCTATCATTGGATTGCTTTCCATAATGAGGTTGCTTACCTTTTCATTTCAGCTCATGTGGGAATTTCTATTGACTGGAATATATGGTTATGTGTGATACTTGCTCTTCAGTGACATATGGAACATATACGTGTGTGACTGGATACATACGGGCACCAGTTTCATTTCAAGCAGTAATATTGTGTGAATGAATGCTAATATAACAGCATTTACAGTGAGTATATTCAAAAGTCCTTTCTACCTGTCAAACACAAGCTAATCAGTGCATTCATTTTTTTGGCAGATATAATGTTTACAGTATCATAGATTGACATTTGTCTGATGATTCCTGTATCTCTTCCAAATGGCTTTCTATAGGTGTTTAAACTATTGATTTGAAATTCTATCACAATACTAAATGT
>WEIV01008953.1:19467-57257 GCA_013390005.1 Calyptomena viridis | reverse complement strand
CGGCCGTAGGGTCTGGGAGGGGCGGATCACTCTCATGTGGTGATTTTGTTTGCTGGAGGAGGGATATTGCTTTTTGGAAAGGATGTGTTTGTCCACGTCACTTTGGAGCCCCAAATCCATCCCCATGCCATCCTCTGTTTTCCCTGGGACTGCAGCAAAATCTCCTTCAGCAGCGTTGGAGAGGGCAGGGGAGAAACAGCCCCGGTTCCTTGGAGGCGCAGAGAGGAGCAGCGTGGGCAGCCTGGAGATTAGGAAAGGAATGTGAACAATTTGGGATGAGCCAGCAGAACCACGGTGCTGACTGGCACGGCCAGGGCTGCCTTCTCCAGCTGGGATCCTCAGGGCCCGCAGGATACACCTCCGAGACAGGCACAGAGCGCTGAGTGGCTCATGCCCTCTCACCTCCAGGATTACAGGGCTGTCCTGGGGTGCGGATGTGTGTGAAAATAAAATAAAAACAAAACAAAACAAAACCCAAACCATAAAATCCTTGGCCCCAGCACAGAGCCAGGCTAATGAGGGGAGCTGTGTTTTTCTTCATGAAATACGTGGCCAGACTCTTTTGCAGCATCTCGCTTTGCCTTCCCCCCACTCCCCACTGGGGTGACGTTGAGCCCCTCTAATCACACCGTACCCAGACAATAATCTACATCTATGTCACAAAGTAAATTGACTTTAATCCCACAGTTGCAGCTCCTGCCTTCCCCTCAGTGGGCAGATGTGACTGGAGCAGCAACTCCCTGCAGGGCTGATGGGCCGTTTCTCTTTGGCTGGGTTTTTGTGAGGGTCCCCAATCCCAGGGACCTGGTTTTGCAGCAGCATCTGGGCACTTGTGCACCTCAGGGGTGGGACCTGAACACCCCAGCACTGCATTAAAGGACCCATTCCACCCTTGAGCTGTTTAAATTCAACTTCATTAAAGCATAGGCATTAATGGAGAAACAGGTTTCCCAGAGAAGCTGTGGCTGCCCCATTCCTGGAAGTGTTCAAGACCAGGTTAGACAGGACTTTGAGCAACATATTCTAATGGAAGGTGTCCCTGGCCATGGCAGGGGGGTTGTAACTTGATGGTCTTTAAGGTTCCTTCCAACTCATACCATTCTAGGATTCCATGATTGAATGATTGCCTGAGTGTCTGGGTTTCATTAACCTGTGCCTAATGCACATGGAGCTGCTCTGTATCTGTTTTAAAACAGCAGAGCCATCCCGGCAGCACAGTGGTGTGCTGGGGTGTCTGCTCCGAGGCTGTGTGGGGTCCATGTCCTGCAGCATCTCATCTCAGCCCCATATTAAGCAAAGGCACCAGGTCTGATGGCCTTTGGGGTGCTGCCCTTGGCTGGGGAAGAAGATCATGTTCTCTCTCGGTGTCTTCTCAGCAAAGCATTATCGCCATAGTCAAAATAAACTGATTTACGTACACAGTCCTTTTATTGTTACAGGGAGTTTCAATATGTGGCTGGTCTGGTTTTCCTTTCACCTCATTCAAATGACTCATCTTTACATGCATCTGGTGTCCTTATTGCAGAGTAATGATTCATAAGGACAATAACTCCGGGAGAGTGGAGGGAGAGCAGCAGGATTGGTGCCTCCATGGGGAGGCTCGTGGGTGAGTCACAGCAAACCACTAGGCAGGATGCGGCACGCTGGGCGCTCCGGCTTCCCAGGGAAGAACTGGTGACGTGAAGGCAGCAGGAGGCTTTGCCTGTCCTGGCAGTGTTGGCAGCACCCGGGGGCTGGGGAGCTCCAGCTCCAGCCTTCACTCCTTCCCAAGCCAGTTATTCAACAGTGTAACAGCTGGAAACACATCTTGTGTGGTATCAATGGGCATTTTAATCGCCTTTTAGGAAAGAGCTTTGTTTCCAACCTCCATGTGAAATCGTGTGTTTAATTCCACTGTGGGTGCTATCGTCGTGAAATATTTGTTGATCCTGTGGCTGCAGGAGCCCCTTTCCCCTTCAGTGTTTGGGCACCCTGGGACTTTCAGGGAGCAATTTTGGTGACCCGGATATGCCAGTGCTGCCCAGGTCCCGCCACAGCCCTGTGCCACCATTGGGCAGGTTCTGTTTGGTTCTTATGTGGGTGTCAAGAGAGTTTGTAGGGACTGCTCAGGGGCTGTTCACTGCCTGAGCTCTGTGGCAAATTAAGCACAAAAAAAGATTTTTCTCTTCATTTGTCCTGACTAAAACATCAGACAAAAATGACAGAGTGTGGCTGGGGTGTCCAGTGACAAAAAGCTGGATGTGCAGCCCCGAAAGAATAAGCGGGTGCATGATATGTCAGCCCTAATTCAAGGACACCCAGTCTTGAATAGAGTGGGTCTGAAATGAGTGGGTCTGAAATGCTTTGGTGCAGTGAGGTGTTTCTGAACACATTGTATAATTTCCCCAAAACTGCCCCATTCCCAGCCCAAGAGTGAGAGAAATGGGAGGGCTCCATCTGTTTCCACACCTCAGGGAGGAGGGACAGGCCCCCACAGGAGTGGGAAGAACAACTGCAGATACACGACTCCAACTATCCATCACAAACTGACTTCCATAAGCAGATAACTCACACATTGCAGGAGTCAAATGCAAGGAGCCAAGTGAAACGATGTCATAAGGCTTTTGGGCTCAGGGTGGTTGTGGTGGGGATGAATTTGGCCCGAGATTTTTGTTCAGCTGCATTGAGTTACCGGCCATCTGGCTGCACTCACTGTAATCCACAGCTTCTCCAAGCCCATATGGGAAGCAATGTTTTTTTTCACTGTGTATGTTATATTTCCCAGAACGTATGGCCCATACATTTAAAATATTTGAGCACTGCCTCCTGCACTAGCAGANGCTCCCTAATGCCAATGTTCTAATAATAATTATATTCTTTTTTTATCCTTTGTTCATTTGCAATGATATGGGACCTGAATCCTTGCCTGTTTGCAACTTGCCTGCCCCTGGGTTAAACAGGGAGGTAGCACCAGACCTGGGAAAGCAGGAGCCTGACATCAGCCTAGCCTGGAGGGGGGCTTGGGAGGATCCTGGGCTAAGGCATCTCCTTCTCCATTCAACANTCCTGGGAAATGCAGAGATGGGAAACGAGTATTTTGGCTTTGTGCCTTGTGCCTGAGACGGGCAGCAGAGGGGCCAGCGGTGTGGGCACTGCCTATACCTGCTCCCTAATGCCAATGTTCTAATAATAATTATATTCTTTTTTTATCCTTTGTTCATTTGCAATGATATGGGACCTGAATCCTTGCCTGTTTGCAACTTGCCTGCCCCTGGGTTAAACAGGGAGGTAGCACCAGACCTGGGAAAGCAGGAGCCTGACATCAGCCTAGCCTGGAGGGGGGCTTGGGAGGATCCTGGGCTAAGGCATCTCCTTCTCCATTCAACAAACAAGGCACAGTTTTGCTGCACGGTCCAATCCTGTATCCATGTGCCCTGGAGCCAAATTGGCCCCTGGCAGGGGTGGGTGTTGCTGCAACTTGGTGCCTGAAGGAGGGTTGGGGTGTTTTATTTGTCTGTTCGTAGTGGATGTGGCAGAACACTGTAAGCATCATTCTCTGGAAGGCAATAGCTCCAGACAGGGCTCTGACAAAACCAAAGCATTTAAAAATATGTTCATGGCATAGTTTTATACCCAAAATACATGGCAGTGCACTAGGCAGCTTAATTGTAAGTGAATGATATCATATTACTTTGAATATATGGACAGCTTAGCTTATAAAATGTATAACTCCTCCGGTGTATGGAAAACCAATACATCTTCCATATGGGCAACAAATCAGAGATGATTATCCCCAGGGAAAAAAAATGGCCATGCTGTATTGAGTATTTTGACTTGGAGTAGACACAAGTTTTCATTCCTGCTTCATGACTAAATTTCCTAAGCTGAACAGTCAAATAAAATGATCTCACTCTCTCTCTGTGCCATGGCACAGCTTTGCTGGGAGCTGTTTGCTGGAGGTGGAGCAGGCTGGGTGCCAGCTGGGGGGGAGAGCGGGAGCATTGCCATCAGCCCCCAGGTTGTGTTTGGTCAAGGGCAAAGGGTTGTTAGTGACTCAGTGCTGGGTTTGTGGCTCCAGCACGATGGACCACACTGGTGCCTGCCAGGGTGAGCCAGCTCTGAGAGCCACACATTGGTGCCTGTAATAGAGACAAGGGAGCAAGGTGAGAGCTGAACCCACTAAACAGCCAAGCCCTTCCTGGAGGATGCCTTTCCCTGAATAGTGGGAGATGCTGCAGGATGCAGGCTGTGCCCTGCTCACCACCTCCTTTATGGGCATCCAAGGGCTGTGGCCACTCAGACACGGTCCCTCTGCCTGGTACTGGCTTGTAAATATGTCAAGCTCAGGAGATGATCTTGTTATGGGAAGATTATGCTAATGAAATGTTTCCTGAGATCAAACTCATTTTGTGTTCAAAAGCATTAAAATAAATGGCTTCTAATTGAATCTTATAAACGGTCCCCTCCTGATAATGAGCCGCTATTAATTATAATTGAAGGAAGGCAGAACGTAAACACAGTGGCAGTGGGGGGGGAGGTGATGCCACGCTGGGGGCAGATCCTTCCTACACGTCTGTGAGGGGTCCTGACCTTCCCCTCCATCCCTCCCACACTCCTGAGACTGTGCTCCCTGGGGTGATGCACCAGGGCTTGGCTGGGAACATCTCCAGCTGCCTGGGGACAACCCAGGGGACCCTGTTTGGGTCTTTGAAGCAGAGGGAAAGCAAATGTGTGAGCTGAGCTGTATGTGCCATCCTGCAGCCTTTAAAATCTCAGACCTTTATTATAACTACCATTATTATCCTTTTTTCCTTTCCAAAGGCCCAGGTCCCTGCCAGGCACAGTGTGTGCTGTCCAGCCAGGGTGACCTCATCTGCTTCGAAGCAGAAAATGGGCATCTGAGATCAACCAAAGAAAATTTACAGGAATTCATCTGTCAACAGAGACATTTCCATTTAATAAGTGCTCAGTTTGAGATCACATTAGCCCTTCAATTATTAATACGCTGAAATTGTACAACTTCTCTGTTCAGGTCTAAAAAAAGAAGCAAATGCCTTTTGCTTTCCCTCCACCTGAGCCCATCAGCTGAAACTCAGTGGGAACACGGCAGGCATCCCTGAGGGGTGCTAGGGGGTGACAGCCTCCTGACAGCAGGAGTTTGGGTGCTGTGAATACGAGTTGAGTAGACAAACCCACCGAGGGTGCTCAGCCCTCGTCTGTTTTTTGCAAAGAGTGCCCTTGACTGTGGGCTGGGGTACTCTGAGGGAGTGGAAATAGGCACTGGGGCACTCTTGGTACATTCTTCCTTGTTTTTCCTGCTTTGTTGTCTCTATTTAAAGCACTGCTCCCTCCAGCATGCCTTTTCCCACATGCTTGTCTAGCACAGAGATGGTAGATGGGTGGCACGATCTGGGCTGGGATTTGCTCTGCCTGCCAGGCTAATGCCCTGCACATCGCTGCAGAGTCACTAATGGCCTTTGCTTTAATGTCTCATCTGCTTGAAGGGATTAAAAGGGAATAATTAAATAGCCAGCAGTACAGTCATCGATAAAATCACCCTGGTAATGATGCAAAAAAGTACCACCCAGAGAAGACAAAGCTGTGCTGGGTTGTGCACAGGCAGGGAGGGCTCCACAGCCACCGTGTGTTGGCAGAAATCATTAAGCTGGGACAGGCTGTGCCCGAGGAGCCGCGTGTCCCCTGGGCATGCCTGATGTCCATGCATTTAGCTGCTGTGAAATCATTGAGAGCAACTCAGATTTCCCAGCCAGAGCGAGCCGGCTGTTAGACAGCACTAATGCTATATTTTAAAATGTGCTCATCTGGTGCAGTCAAGGGGACAGAGAGAGGAAAATTTCTGGGAAAGGCGGGTCACTGTCTTCCCCTCCTTGATGTGCCTGTTGCTGGCAGCATTGTGTCCCCGGGGTCCTGCAACTCTGATGCAGGGGCACAGGGTGTCCTGCAGATGTTGAGCAGCCCAAACCTTCCTGATTTCAGCAGCAAGGGCTGCATGGAGTAAATCTACCAGTTCCACAAAGGAGAGGGTGTTAATTCAGCACAGGGGATGCTTACCTCAAGGTGGGATGAGGAGGGCCTGATGGAGGACTCAGGGGAACATGGAGCAGGGGATGCGATTACAGATCAGCTCAATGTTGCAGTTATATTGTTGTCTCCAATAACCAGAGGAGCCACTTTGGGCTGCCCATTGCTTGATGATTTTGTGGCTTTTTGTGGGGATTAGCAGCTGGGAAAAAGAGGGCCCTGGGCAATGACACAGAGGCACGTGCCCTTCCTCCCTTAGGATGCTCAAAAGCCTCTTCGTAAAAAGAACTTGTGATTAGAAGTAAGAATCCCCTTGGGGTGAATTTTGGTCTGTCCCAGCACTGATTCAAACCCCCTGTGAACTTTTGCTCAAGGTCTGTGCATAAAATAAAACAAGCTCTGTGAACCTAAGGGTGCTTTCTGGGGACTTTCCCATTCAACACGACAGACTGTTTATTTTCCTGACAGTGGGAGGACGAGGCATTGTCATCTTTGTCCTCCAGTCTGGGGTGAAACCTGGCTTTCAGGGGCACAGGGATGGGGGAAGCTGCCAAAGCAACTCACGCCTTTGTCTCTGGTGTTGGTAGGGATTCCCCCACTGTTTTACAGCTAGGAAAGCCAGCACTAACGTGCTAATTAGATTTAACATCCAAGCTAGGAACACGGCATATTTACCAAACCATCATAGTGTTAAACCCACAATGGGACTGGGTTTCTGCATCCTTCCAGAGCAACCCAGGAGGCAAGAGCAAGGCATGGATCACTGCCACAGCTTGCCACTGGGAAAATCTCAAGGTGTTGTTGTGCACGTTAAGCCTATTGCTCCACTTTTGACACCTCCTAATGCAAATCCCTCTGTCAGGATGAAACTCTCCATCCTGAGTCCCTTTCCATTTCTCTTGGTGAATAGATGTGCATGCATAGCAAGATAGGNAATTCATTTCGAGGCACTTTAAAGGAGACATTCCCTCCCTTCCTTTCTGCAAAGGGGATATGAGCACCGTGTTTCCTGACAGCTACTATGTTTCAGGACAGCTTTGCCCTCCAAGTGTCCTTTTTTGGGGGCAATCAACTTTGATGGAGATGTGCTGAAAATTCACTGAAGTGTTTTCACAAAAAAACAGAATTTAAAAAGTGCGATGTTAAACCCAGGGAATACTGCAGGATGATCTTGTCTGCACATGTCTGGGGCAGGGAAGGGGAAAACTGTGGAGTTGCAGGCAGATGGTGCAAGGATGAGGGTCGCTAAGCCAGGCCCTAAATCGAGGTGGTTTGCTTGGATCTATTGCTTTTTGCTGCAAGGCAGCAAATTCCTATTTCAGCCTTGAAGAACTGCTGATTTATACCCCTGTGAGGGCACCAGAGCCGGGCAGCCCAGTGCTGCTGTCAGAGCTCCCTGTCCATCCCACCTGGAGGATTAGCTCTGAGCTTTTATTTAGTGGGTTTAAAGCCCTTAATTCCCCTGTCTGGCTCTGCTCTCCTCAAAGCTGAGCAGGGCAGTGCTCACCCAATGTGCCTCCCGTGGATGGGGTGAATCCCACTCCCCCTGGCCCCATGGTGCTGTGTTTGATGAGAGGTCTTTGCTGATGCAGAGATGATCCTTTGTTTTCTTCTCTCTTTATTTAACCGTCCCACGGGGGAATTGCTGAGTGCCCTTCATTTTGTGATGCAGAACTGGTGTTGACATGCTGCTTTATTAGATGAATAAGGGTAAGTCCCTTGACGACGCTATTTAAATAAGGGAGAAATCTCACTGCTGGGATAAGAATGAACAAATACACATTGGGCTCTGGTAACTCATTTATTTCCATCCTGGTCCTGTGGAAAATTTTGCCAACACGGTTATTTGTGCATCTCTGCAGCAAACTGGGCTGAGAACTTGCAAACTCTCCATCCCTCTGTAGACACATCCTTGCAGGTGCACATCCCTCTGTAGACACATGGTCTCCATCTCCATCTTTGGGGCATTTTATAGCAATATATTGAGTGATATTTATTATCGACATCAGGCTGCAGCCTTGTGACCTGGCTGGTGCTTCCTCTGCTTTTCCTTTTTTTGGATCAGGCAGTTCACCATGTCCTTCCCAAGGGTAGGGATGGGTGGATTGGCTCTGGAGCTTGAGCAGAGTGGGGTGTGAGTGCAAGGAAGAACTGGGAGGTTGGGAGACCCCAACCCAGCACCACAGTTGCTGCATTTCTGGTTGGTTTCTGTACAAAACCAGTTCACCTGTGGGTTTTCTGCCCTCAGTCCTTCCTCCCCTACCAGATCCATGGGCAGTGAGAGGTCAGACTAGTACCCAGCTCTGCTGCAGCCCCTGCTGATAGTCATCCAAGATTCTTTATCAAGGGTTTTAGCTCCAAAGCCAACATAAATCACACTGTTGGCAGGCTCTGCCTTTCTGTCTCTGCTGTTATTTTCTGTTCGTGATAAAACAATGTGGAAAGGAAGCACGCAGGCCAAGGGGAGGGGGAGCAGAAACAAGATCCCTTATCTAATGCATGCCTGAGCTGCTCAAATGTTTCTGTATCAGCAATTATTTTGCCTGGCTTTGGGTTTTCACAAAGCTCTTGAGTCTTGCAAATGCAGTCTGAGATCACACTGCCAAAGCACAGACCCAAATTCTTCCCTTCTCTCTGAATCTCTCAGTAACCTTTAGATGAGACCCGTGAAACATCTCATGTGTGCAACACCAAGGAAAAGAGAATTTTCTGGGATCTGCAGAGATGCTGAGCATTTCCAGCTCTGCCCCAGAGCCCCCAGCACTGGCTGTCCCAGCCTCCACTGGCTGGAGTCATAAAAACTGGACAGGATCAGGCACCTTGATGTTCCTGACTTCTGGGAGTGGAGAATATTCCATGCAAACAACAGGAAATGCACTATATATTAAGACATTGCACTCTGTGGAGGCTTGCACAGTGAATAAGCATTTTAGGGATGGTTTCTGTACACAAACTGTGGCTGATGGCCCAGTTTTTTAGAGCATGAGCTTATAAACTTCTTGCTAAGTAGAAAGAAAAGGGGGGAAACCCGCTTTGCTATTAATAGGAAAAGAATAGTATGTCTTAATCTATGTCTAAAACCACATTTAAAGTTGTACACAATTCCTACATTCCAGCTAAAGCAATATCCAGTGCTCAGAAAAGCAATATCCCCAAGCTCTGCTCTGGCTTTCATGTTGATTTTGATATTTTTAATATTGCATCCAGACAACAGAGGCTGTCAACCACCATGCGAAGTGTTCATTTAACTAAGCCAATTTAAAATGTGTAGCAATTATGAAGAGATGGGCCCAGATGAGTCAATTTGTCTCAAGTGTTTTCTAGCTGAACTTAATAATATTGGAGATGTGAGAGAAATTGGAAAAAAATTCACCCTCTGTGTTCAATTCTTTTGAGAAGTCGAAATACCTAATTCACTCTGGCAAATGATAAATGTTCCTCCCTTCTTCTAATTACATCTTGCCTTAGTCACAGCGGTGTCTAGTAAATCTCCTTTTGAGACTATACACATCACATACCGTCCTTGGTTAAAAAAGCGAAAAAAGGGAAGAAAGGAAAAGTTCTTGATTAGATTTTTTTTTTTAAAGAGCAATTCATTGTGCTCACAGGATCTGGAGTTGGCTTTTCATGTTGCTAACCCCCTTCATTGGCACTACTCTTTCATGTATCACATTCTAAAAAAACTTGAAGTTAGAATGAAAAAAAGAGGAATAGTCTCATATGGAAGCTGTTGGATGGGTGTCCCTGGGGGCAACTTTATAAGCATGGATGGGAGGGAAAGCACATGCACACACATTGATTTTAGTGTTGATGGTGGTTTAATTGCTGGGACAAATAAGCATTTCCACAACTACAAGATGCATTTTGCTCACGAGCAGTGCCTGTGGTTCAGGGTAGGTGCAGTTGTTCTCCGTTGTTTTAAATAGTTGCTGGTTCAAGACACATTAAATTTTAACAGAACTTTCCCAATTCACAGGAAATTTAAATTATTCAACCAATAAATATTCCAGTGTAAGAGCCATTTTTGGCTTACTGTTTGTGCTGCCAGGAGGGAGCCATTCCAGCAACCCCTTCAGGAGCTCAGGAGCAACAGCCAACATTCCCCCTGCAATCCTGATGGCCAAGCCCTGCCTACGGGCAACCCCACCACCTGCACATCTGCCTGCAAGAAAATCTCCTATTTGCATTGATTTAAAATTGCTTTGGGCTAAAATGCCCTTTATCAGTGTCATTTGTCTTCCTAATCTCTTGGTTGCCCGGAGATAGCCTCCATTATATTGTGGTTGCAAAATTTTCCAGCTAACATGCTGTTTTTAAAACGTTTGAGTGGTTTCATGAGTGGGTGGGAGGTGTGTTTTTGCAAGGGCAAAAACATCCCCACACAGAGATGAACCAGCAGGAAAAAAAGGAGGTGGATTAATCTATTTTCCCCCAAAAGCCTAGACCTGATGCCTGCTGGTGGTCTTTGACACCATCTGTGGCCTAAGGAGCACCCAGGGAGAGTCCAGGGAGGAGGAGTGGAATCCCCCCCATGGGGCTTCCAGCCACATGCTTTTGGTCTGACCTGTTTTATTGAGTGTGGCCACAAGTATGAGCAACATTTTGTCTCAAGGGTGTTGCCTCAAATGGCAAAAATTAACTGGAAGCTGAGATTTACAACTGGATTTAACAGCAGTTTACTGGAGAATGGCTCCAACTGGTGCCCATAAAGCCAGCTGGTGCTGGAGGCAGAGGGGAGGGAGGGACAGGAATGCCACAATGGCCCAGATGTGAGGGATGTCTATCGAGTGTCAAAGTGGGTTTTTCTGGCTTGGAAAGCCCCTCCAGGCCTCCACATGCACCCTGCCCTCACTGCGGGCTCTGAGCTGCAGCAGGGCTTCTCCTTGTACCCAAGGGTGGCAGTTTGGGCAAGTCAGAGGGGCTGTCAGCACTGAGATGGCTCTGCTTGCTTTCTGAGTAGTCTGGCAAAATAAGGCTTTTGGGAAATAGGGACATAATGATTCCAAAGGCTTGTCTTGGTGGGGGGCTGTGCACAGGGTCTGGGAAGGAGGTGCTGATTGATGCTCCTGTTGGGTCTGGTGGATCAGATGCAGGTGCCAGTTCCCTTCCTCAGGGAGGACTGGGTCCTCATGATGGACATCACCCCCCTCCTTTGCTTTTCTTGGGGCTGAGACACCTTGAGTGCTGATGCCCCAGTGCAGAGTGGTGCTCACAATACGCTTCACCTCCTTGGTGCTGCAACTCCCCAGTGAACATCTTCCCTCCTGCTCTATATATACAACTTGCTGAATATATATATGGCCCTGCTGAGTGTATATGGCCTTAGAGGTTAGAGGTTGTGTATTGAGAGTCCCCATGGCACTGCCATGGGCCATGGCTCTTCACAGGCAATCACATCCACGCTCAGCTGCTGAATTCCCTGTCCATCATCTTCCCACTCTCTTCTTTCCAGCCCTGGCATTGGGAATAACCAGCGTTCCTCCAGGAGAGAGAAAAAAGGGATAACAGCCCTTTGGTGCTGCAGTGGGATTTGGCATGCCTGTCCCTGTGCCCTGCCCTGCCATGCAGGGTGAGCCACAGTCACACGTGAAAGGGGCCCTCTGTTTCCCAACCCACTCCGACACGGCCAGCTCCGATCTGCAGCCGGAGACAGAAAAGAGGTTTAGAAATCTGCTTAGAAGTCTGGGTCATTAATACCCTGCCCAAAGCTTTTATCAAATAATTAACTTTTGTGTTGCACTTCCCAGTCAGCAATAAATAAATAAATATGCACATAAAGTGAGCATTACACTTAAGCCATGCTTTTGGAAACAGCTCCCCTGATCCTGCCTGAGGCCACTTCCCTGGCCCTGGGGCTAGGCTGCTGGCCCCTTGGCACCGGGCTGGTAAGAGGCACAGGGACTCCTAGATTTGGCAGATTGGGCAAGCCCTGCCTGCCTCGACATGATGGGTGATTCTGGGGTGTGCTGTGCATGTGGACACGCAGCAGTTTGGCAGGAGGGATGCGCAGTGTGGTGGTGGCAGTGGCTGCATCCCCAACAGTGGCTTGGGTTTGGGCCCCATGGTGGCTGGGGAAATGCTGGACCATGGGGTAACTCTGCTTGATGGGATAGATGGAAATATCCCTGCTGCTGTGTGATGCCTCCACAAGGGGCTCAGGGTGAGCTCAAATGGGCACTGTGGGGCTGGTCAGTGGTAGTCCCTGACCCCCCCTGCTCTCAGGACATCCCTTCCCCCGCTAGTCCTCACCACCATCCTGCAGCCATGTGGTGGGTTGAGCTGGGACTGTGAATGTGCTGAAGCTGCAGTTGCTATTTGGACTGTTTATCTTGTTTGGTCTAATTATGCCAAGAAAGTCATTATAATTTTATGCTCTTTGGATTAACATTTTTGCCCAGGGCCCCATAATTAGTCTATGGTTTGTAGCTTAATGATTCTGAGCACAGTCAAGGCAAACTTTCTAACTGTAAATCAGGGGATTCAGAACGTGGGGCCTGACACAACAGCAGATCTTATCAAGAAATAAGTGTTTATCTCCCTGTTTATGTTAGCCATTCAGCTGCACAGCACCCATGAGCTCCCACTCCATACTAATGCAACCAAGATGCTGCTGAGGAATTGCAATGAGCCCAAACCCTCTTCTGAGCCTCTCCCAAGGTTTCTCCTGCTTTGTGGGGATTCCATGGGGTGTTACACTATGGGGGTCCTCAGCCTTTCACCCCCTCACTTCTGTGCTGCCACATGGCCATCCTGCTTAGGGGAGGACAGAGCACCCCTCAGGTGCCCAGGGAACTGGGATCCATTGCATCCCTGGAAATTTGCCCAGCTCTCCCTGAGGAGCAGGCAATTTGGATAATGATAATCTCTCCTTTAGCCTCAGCTATTAGTAACTTTAAGCATCTTTTATTTCTTGATGTCTGTGCTAAAGCTGAGCAACTCAGCGTGTGGGGCTGGAACTGGAGCTGCTTATCTATGTTTTGAAGAAGGCAGCACCTCCACCCTTACCATGGGATTCATTGATATTTTAAATAATATTGATATTCTTGTTATTTTAAAGAAACGCATCGTCCAATACGCTGAACTCCTGCAAACCTGCAGCTCCATTCTCTCAGATCTCACTGAGGAGTATTGGTGGAGCCAGAGACCCCAACTCATCTGTGACATTCTCTGTCATCCTCTTGTTTTTTATTTATTGCTCCTTGGGCTGGGGATGAGCTCAGAGCTGAGCAGGCAGGCTCCAGTCAGCTTGACTTGACAGATTGTTTGGGTCAAATCAGAAGCTCCTTGGAGAGTTTTGCAATTTCTTTTCCACTGGAAAATGTCATTAATTCATTGCCAAATTGTTAACAGAACCAGGGGCTCTGGTTTTAACTGGAGGATGTTCTCTTGATAAATGTCATGGCTTTCCTTGAGCACAAGTCCAGCAGAAGGGTAAAGAGCCAAAGCCCATCCCTTGCAGCACTGGGTGTCTCATCACTCATGTTCAGTTTCCACAGAGAAATTTTTCCTTGGAGCCCATGGCAGGCTGGAATCAATGCTTGGGGCCTTGTGGGGACTCCTGCTCAGGAAGGCACTCTCAGCCCACAAAGATGCTCCTGGACCCCCGCTGTGCTCACAGCAATATCCACAGAGGTGTAAAAAGCTCTTTGCACCTGAAGTCCCTCCGGCTTGTGTAGTACTGCAAGCTGCTGTGGAGGACCAGCGCATCCCAGAGGGTGAGCACATCCCCGTGCTGCAGCCCCTGGAATGGCTGAGGGAACGGCCCCAGAGCTGTGGGCACTGCTTTTCCCCAGGACAGATGAGCTGTCATAAGCGGGTGGTGAGTGTGAAGTCTTTAGCAGGAGAATAAATCGCAGTGAAATGCGTGTGAAGAGCAGCTATTGGATTTTGTGCTGAGGTGATTAAATTTTCATGCCGTTTTCACAAGGCCATCTTAAAAAACAAAGCATTCCATAACCCAGGGAAGGGATACAAGGAAGGGAGAGGTATCTCACTTCACTGCCAACCTCAGGGGTTTCCCTTTCATCTGCCAGGGAAGGTGGACTTCCCAATGCCTGAAGTGGGACACGGCTGGGTTTAGCTTGTGCTGGTGTCATCACAGATCTGCCAGCACTGGGGCCACAGCACAGTGGTTTGGAAGTGGGATGGAGAATGAGCTCACCCATGGAAAGGAGCCAGCCTGCACAAGTGGTGTGGAAGCATTTTACACCGTCAAACAAATGATGCCTTTTTAAATTTTTTTTCCTCCAGCACTGGTCTGAAGCCTGGGAGCTGGCAGGGCCCTGGGAATGCCATGTTGGGCAAGGGAGAGACTCCCAACTGCTGACCCTTGCAGTCCCATATCTGGTGTCTCCCTAAGGCATCACGAGTTGTCCCTCCCTGTAGCCCTTACTGACTGGAGCATTTTTCTCCTCCAGATTTTGCTGAGGGTTAGCACTGTGCTGAGCTCTGCTGTCTCTCATTCCAGCAGTGGCTGCATTTCAGGAAGCTAATGAAGTGCTGATTTTCCTTAATTGGCCTCTCAAATTTGCTGATCACTCGTAAGGATATCAGGTTAAAGAGAAAGCCGATGCCTGTTATTATTCGTGCTGTGTTCCAGACAAGCAGAGAGGAAGGTTTTGGTGCACAAGCTGCATTTTCTGTGCTCACTTGTGATTTACTGTCCCCAGATGCTCACCAGGACAGTGCAGAGACCTTCAGCTGATGAGAAAAATGTACAGGAATCAGACTGATTTGTAGAGCTGCCTTGGTTGTTAAGTAGGTTTACTGTGGCACACCCTCCATCAGCTGTCCTCCTGTCCTGGAGGACACAGAGCTGGGCATCACAGCCCTGAAAAACCCATGGTAGTAGCTGGAAGGTGGAAACCCAACCATGGGACATTGGGCTGGTCCTGGGCTGCCAGACAGCGTAGCTGTGGCTATAGCCATCCACACATGAGCTGGAGCAGAGATGTCAGGGCATGAAAACATGAGGAAACTCGTAAAGAATGAATACACCAGATACAAACACTTCACGAAGGCCATGAGCTGCCCCTGTGCACATTCACCTCCCCAGTGCATCCAGAGAGATGTCCTGACACAGAGCCCCGGGGGGGACAGCACCCGCATTTAAGGGTGACATTGGGTGTAGGGACCTGGTGAGCTCCCAACCAAGTGAGTCGTATGAACAGTGGCTTCAGGCTGATGAGAGGCAATGGGGACAGGGCACTGCAGTTCTCTCCCTGCCACGTGCCAGCCGAGTGGCAGCTCCTGACACGGGATGTGCTCCGGAGTGTCACCGTGTCTGAGGACGTGTGCTGCCACCAGCCCGCCCGGGAGCCCGGCAGCAACAGAAAGGCATTAATAACCTTCCCCAAGCTGAGAGCTGGAGAGTGTGTGTCACTCCGGGAGGCTGCGCAGGGCAGCAGCCCTTCACCGTCGAGCCAAGTAATATGATGAGAAGGACATTTAGCGTTTCAGGGACAGCAGCAATTGTAGTCCAGCAATCCAGCTTCACTGCAGCGTGAGGGGGAGAAGATGGAGGGTTGTGTCAGGAGGGTGACCCTGCCCTGCACCCCTCAAATGCTGTCCCTGGCCTGTCACCTTGCCCGAGGCTGTGTCGATGTAGCTCCATCTTCTCTGCAGGGTGCATAGAGCCTTGCAATGGTGGGAGCTGGTTTGGGGTATGATGTTGGTGTGTCATTGCAATAGGAATAACAATTTTACGGGAGGGATGAGGTCGGATCTGTAACCAGCATCTTGGCATGGGCTTTGAAAGATGTCTCTCTGGTTGGGTGTGCAGGGCTGGGTGGAGAAAAACATGCTTAACCAGCACGAAGTGGGGAATCTGTTCCTCCCTCAGCTCAGTTGGGTAACAGCCTCTTTGGGGAAGAGCAGCAGCCAGGAGTGTTGCCTTTGAGTGGTGAGGTCCATAAGAAAAAAATGTTCATGCCACCACCATGGGGCAGCCCAACTGGCTGAGAAAAGACATCCAGGTCCCAGATTTCATCCACAGTAACTTCCCATCTGGGGAAGTGAGTTTCAGGAGGAATCTGGTGCTTGTGTGAGCAAAGAGGAGCCCTGCAGGCGGCCGAGCAGCTGGAGCCCAACCCAAGGCACAGCTGTGGGGAGTTAAGTTAATCAGCTTCCAAAATTACATTTTTCTGTGGTTCCCTCACTTGAATGAGGAATAATGTAGGTATTGTGACCAGAGCCTGTCTGGGAGTGCTTGGAAAACCAAATCTATGGTGGGTGCACTTGTGCTGCTGGTGGCACTTTGCTGGGTGTCAGTGGTGTGGTGGAGACAGTGGACAGGAGGGCATCCCAGCTGCATGCCAGGCTCTGGGTTCAGGCAGGCATTCAGCTGGGCACTTTGCAGGGAATAGAGTCTGGGATTAAAAAGCTGAATGCCATCTTTACGTGCAGGGCCGAAACCAGAGCAAACCCCCAGAATGTTCCCTGAGGGTGTCTGAGATGTTTTGGGAAGAACAGAAGCATGGAGACCTGCAATGCCAGAGACATTGCAACTGCAGCAATGCCCAAAGCTGCTGTGCTTCACACAGAAAAGGGAACCAAGCCATGATGTGACAGAGGAACCTCCGCACACCTATCATCCCCATGCATGAAGAGGAGGGCAGGGCATCTGCAGCAGCAGGGATGTTGGCTCAGAACGAAATTATTTTGAAGATGGATTTATACAGCTTAATCTCCAAACTCCATGTTGTACATGCAGTAGCCCAGCTTTACATCTGTCAGGCTGCCAGCCCAACCCCCCATCCCCGGGCCCATCCAGGACAGGTTCCTCCGGGCTGTGCTGACAGATGCAGAACCCTGTTAACAGGACATTCAGCATTTCTGTCATTCCAGAGATGCCTGCAAGGTTTCAGCCAGACCAAAGGCAGCCATGTCAGGGAAACCAGCACACAAATACTTCTCATTCCAGGCTTATTTTAACTGCTCGGTGCCCATTTTTATCCTCCCACCAGTGCAGAACCCATGGGAGGCTCCTGGGGTGCATTTGATGATGTTGAGCTGGGGAGATGTGCCTGTCCCACTCCTGCTGGCCACCTTCATGAATTGCTTCCACCTTTTGAATGAGGAGAAGACTCACATGAGGATACAAATGGGTGTTTCCCCACTGCTTCGGGCAGTGCCTGGTGGCTGCAGGGGCCAGGGAAGTGTCTGCACCCCATTACTGGGTTCACAGCTCAGGGTGTTGGGGCAAAATTCTCCACACAGAAGGTCATCATCTTGATCTGGATGCAAGGTGGAGGCTGGGTTTCCAAATACAGCAATTCCTCCTGCCACCTCCTGCATTCCCAACCACGACAGCGTGTTCCTGTCATGCCTGGGGACCCAGCTGCTCCCCTTGGTGTACCGTGTGTTTCTTGATCCTACTGAGCGTATATCCCAAATATTTATGCTTTATCCTATACTGTGGCAAATGTAGGTCTTTGGTGATAAGGGCTCACAGGATGACGGATGAACTTGAGCTCAGTCTTGCCTGGACCAACCTGCTGGGTGTGCCCAGGCTGGTATCAAAAGGGCAAGGGAGAGGCACCGAGACTGTGTAGTGAGTGCAGATACTCCAGAGGACCATGGCTCCTGAAACCAAACACAGCAGCATAAATGTCCAGCACAGAGCTGTGAGGCTGGGAAGAGGCTCTGGCCCCCGTGCAGAGTGAATTTTGAAGCTACCACTTCAAAATTAAATGCAGTTGCCATAGAAATATTAATTGGGAACAAAATCTGAAGATGACACTTAAGCAGAAGATGGAGCATTACGGAGGGATGAGGACAGTGATGAAAATAGAATAGTTAAAAGGAGAATTCTTCAAAGGAAGTATTGTGTAGGTGAATATTTAATGCACAATCAGCAGGTCGCCACGTCAGTAATGCTTTTAATGTTGTAGGGCAAAGGATGAGAAGTGCTTGCTGGAGAACAGAGCACCGTCTTCTCCAGTCAAGGTCACCAGGCAATGAAGTGGGAGTCTGAGATGGATCCTGCAATGGCAGAAGGCTTCTTGCAGCAAGACTGGGGTGTGGGGCCTGGCCAGTTCCTGGCTCTGCTAAGGGCCCCAGCCTCTGTGCTGTGCTCACTGGCTGGTTTGCAATCAACTCTCAACCCCAAAGTCAGATGAGGGACATGATGGACATCCACCTCATAGTCTGGACTCTCTGCTTTTGGTCAGAAACTGGCAGGAGTTTTTCCCAGCCAGTGCATGGCTAGGTCTGAGCCTCCTCCTCTGGGGAACATTTGCATGGAGAGTAGGAAAGAGCTCCCAACCCTGCCAGACAATGCAGGGTAACCAGCTCTTTCAGTTCTTTCTTAACTCAAAGCTGTTGCTTGGCCTGAGTTTTTTGAGAACGTGGGAGAAACACCCGTAAGCAGAGAGGTGTTTTGAGGTGAATCAGGGTTGGTGCAAGGCAGAGTGGTGCCCAAGTGCCCCACTCATCAAAAGTCCTGCTGGGACCCTTCTACAAGTTGTACCCAGAACTCTCCAAGGAAGCACGTGCTACTGGGCCACCTCTTCTCATGGTGGTACTGTCATTTATGGGGAAGAAGAAAAGGGCATTGCTACAGAAAAATCCTGATTTATTTTTTTGGGGGGAAAAAAGTAGATAATGTTAGCAACCAGCCCTTCTTTTAGGCAATGTCCAGCCCAGTGAGAGGAGAGCAGCTCCATCCTGCCACCCCACCATGTTCTCACTCTGCCAACTCCAAACCAACCCAATAAGCACCAGTTCCTATTTTGCCCAGAGAAGATGCTTGCTTGTCCAGGCTGTTAACAGTATTATAACCCTTTCCTCCCTCTGCTGTGGGAAGGTGTCTCTTGAGGGCTGTGGTGTGGGATCTGTATTGGCATGGGGATGAGGATGGAGATGGAGCATCTCACACAGGACCACAATGGTGCAGGTGGTGGCCACATGCAATCAGAAAAAGCCCATCTGCTACCCCAGCACCCTGCCAGGGCAGCAGTGCAGGGACACAGCATGGGGCTGGCAGCTCTCCTGCCCTCCCCTCTCCCTGGTGGCAGGCAGCCCAGAGGGAGCAGGGTGACTGCAACCTGGCAGGGTGCATCCCTCTCCACCAGTCTTTCCACTTAAAAGGAGGGAGGATTGCAATGTAGTCGTACTTTTCCCATGAACCACCTCCCACTGTGTTATGCTCTAAAGTTAATTGCAAATGAGGAGATGGAAATAGCTTATTTTGACTTTCCTTAAACAGTACTTCATTGAATTTTTTTTCCTTATTTTTTTTTTCTGTCTCAAGAGGCAGGCCTGTGTCTATTGGAAAATAGCAATTATTTCTCTAATTCCCTAGAATTAGTGGAATTAGTTGAATGGGTAATATTTGATGTGAAATGCTGATTAGAAATACACTTGACGTGGAAGCACCATGAGCATCATGGTGGAGCACGGGGAGTTCCTCCTCCATCCCAGGGCACCACAAAGCTCAACATAGGTTTCTTGGAGAATAGTCAAAGATATCTCAGTTATGGCCACAAAGATGCTGAAACACCTCTCTTATGAGGTCAGGCTGGGAGAGTTGAGGTTGTTCAGCCTGGAGAAGAGAAGGCATTGAGGAGACCTTAGAGCCCCTTCCAACCCCTAAAGGGTCTCTGAGAGAGCTGGACAAGGGCACACAATGAGGGGAATGGCTTCAAAGTGAAAGAGAGTAGGGTTAGATAGGATATTGGGAAGAAACTCTTTACTCAGAGGTTGCCCAGAGAAGCTGAGCTGGCTGTCCCATTCCTGGAAACATTGAAGGTCAGGTTGGACAGGACTTGGAACAACCTTGTCTAGTGGAAGGTGTCCTGCCCATGCCAGGGGGATGGACTAGATGACCTTTAAGATCCCTTCCAACCCCATCCGTTCTGTGGATTGATGATTCCATCCTATGGTGTGAGCCTGTATAGTCAGACACACTTCTCTAGAGATGCACCATTGCCTTCAGCAACCACTGTCAGGTTGTGGATGAGCCTGTGGACGTACCAAGCAGCTCTGCAGCTCTGGCTGAGGCTACAATACCACAGCTGATGATGGGCTCATCCTCCTACTTCTGAAAAAGGAGAAAGAAACCTGCCTCAGCCATTTTTCTTATATGGAATGAGCTTGGAGTGGTTCATCTTGGGCACCCCCTGCAGCATGCAGGGCAATATCCAGGTCTTGGGATACTTGGTTCTACCAAAAATTTGAGGCTTGTGATACTTCACTAAAAAAAATAAAAATTATCCTGTGGTATTTTTAATAACCTGCTAGTTTAACTCAATTATGAGAGCATAATTAACTCGCTGAGATGAAGCAAGAGATAAACCTTTGATTTTTTTCTTGAAGGATGCTGCAGATAAATTTTGAACTTTGTATTCAATTACTTAAAGGAGAAAAAAATTAACAGGTTTCTGATGAGAAAAGCATACTGCCTCCTTCATAAAGAGAGATTTATTAAGGATAGTGAACGAGTGTACCTCAGGGCTCAATCATCTACTGTTTTTTTTTTTCAAGGGGTGATTCAATTACTTTAAGATGTGTTGCCTAAAAGAACAAACCAGGCTCTGTTACTTGGCAAATTAATCAAGTTCCTTTGGTGGTTTCTCTGGGCTAATAATTTCATTTAGGCAGCCTTCTGTTTCATGGTTTCATCCCTACCAAGAAAATTCTCAGATGAGAGGGAGGAAAAAAAAGTGCTATTCACTTTCTGTACAAGGCAGCAAACACAACGGAATGGCTGATTCCCAAAATCAGCTCTCTCAGATATGCCTGTGAAAGCAGCAACTGGTTGGAAGATATTTAAAAAAAAAAAGTGTTAAGGCTAATATTTTCACTATGTAAAAAGGCCATTTGGATTTGTTGTCATCTGTGAAGGGCTGTGGATTTTATTTGTAATTACTGCGAATGACGTTCTCTGGTTAGTGCAAGCCAATCCTGAAAATGTCACCAATTTTTAACACATTTATCTTTTGAATATTCATAGCTCTGCTATTCGATACAGATGGAGTAAGTGCAACAAGAGAAAAAAGGAGTTTGCAAAACTGGACTGTCCATGTCCTGGTACTTCCAGTGTTTCCCAAAGCCCTGCCCTGGGCACAGGGAGGTTGCAGTGGGACCCTGCACTGGGTCAGATGCTGTCTCTGCCTGCAGCATGGGCACAGCATCCTTGTACCAGCAGCCACCAGTCCCATGAAAAAACACCAAGAGCTGGTATTTTTGGAGTTGCCATAGAGTGATTTAGATTAGAAGGGACATTAAAGATCATCTATTTATCACCATTCCTATATATACATCGTCTATATATCACCATTTCTGTGAGTATTTATCCCCAACACCATTTCTCAGTAGCACGGTTTTCTCAGTGGGAAACCTTAGAGCTCCTGCCACCTTTGCCTGGAGGGCAGAGGGTGAGAATGCTCAGCAAGTACAAGTCCCCTGGCACAGCTAGACTCTCCATGGCAGGCTGTTCCCAAACTCCTCCATCAGGGAGATTTTTGGGAAAAGCTTTAGGGCTACATTCATACATTGTAAAACATATTTATAAAGGGCATGCACAATCCAGTTTTATTTTCCCATTGATTGATTATAAACACAAAAAAACTTGAAGCCTGGCCTGAGCTGCATCCACTTTGCAAAAATATGAATGTTGACAATCCAAAATCTGCATCCAGCAAAGTTTTGATTGAGGGCAGCAATCTTGACGTGACCTTTCTGCATAAAAACATGACTTCTATGGGCACCAAGGGCTGCTGAGGACTCAAATATCACCCTGCACCGGCAGAGGCCAAATTCTCCTGCAAAACTCCTGGGGAAAGCAGGCGAGCTGGTGGGCAGGGGGAGCCCAGACCCCACTAGCCCTAACGAGCTGCTTCATTAGGGACCAGGTGGGAAGCGCCTCTCTCCCTCCTATGACAGGGACACAGATGCTCATGTCATGGCTTATTGCTTTTCCTTTGGGCAGCACTCCAGCAGTGATCAAGTTAACGGAGGGACCGGAGTGGTTCCCAGCACAAGAGGTCATCTGTTTCCTTTCAGGGGATTTGGCTCCAGTTTCATCATTTGGAAGAACAGTGAGGCCCGTTTGTTGGAAAGGGCTTTCAGGGAGGGGGCATGGCAGGCTTGTCTCTCCCTTGTGTGATAACTCATTTTAGACCCTCACATAAAACCTGAGGTCTGTTTTATGGCTTGAGAAAGTGCTCCAACAGGGCAGAGCAGAGCCTGGGGACACACCAGAGCTCTTCTGACTCCAATCCCCAGGACCAGGCAGGTGTGTGACACTGGCCACACTTCACTGCTTGCCCGATGCCATAGAGATGGCCAAATTGTGCTTTTTCCCCTTTATTTTTCCTGTAATTGCTCTTTTCAATGCCACAGCACCCAGTGCTACTCTTAGCCTCTGCTTCTAAATGCATTTTTGGATAAAAATGGGAGTGTCAGCATGCTGAGGTAGGGTGGATATTTTTAGAGCAGCTGGCAGACTCCACAGACCAGTTACGCTCCAGGTTCCCAAATAGCCCTGAGCTTGGTCACTGGCTAAAAATGCTGCCTTGTCCATTTGTCTGGGACTGGTGTGGGTTGGGGAGCTTTGCAGGCAACCTCAAATGTCAGGAGTAGGCACAGCTGGACCTTGAGTGAGGCCAGAGCAACCCTTGCTCGGATGCCCAGGCACATGGGAAAGAGAATGGCTGCCAGATGTTGCACAGAGCTCAGTCTGTGATCTTATCCTTGGGACACCAGGCATTAACATTTCCTTCTTCCCACCCTCCATGCCAACAGCAGTGTCTTGGTGCTGCTAGTGGAACATCTTTGGATCAGGAACTTCTGTCATGCCTGGGTAATGGTGGCTTTTTGATCAAACAATTCTCAGAGGGTTATTTTATGTTTTCCACTTAAATTTAACGTGCACATAAGGGTGAGCCAACAGCTGGTTTTATGCCAAGAAAAATTGGTTAATTCTGAAGATGTCGGATGCTCCTTTGCTGGGCATACTCCAAGGTACTTGAACATAGGTTTGTGGGAGACAAAGCAACCACTGGTTTTTAGGACAGTAATTCCTTGCTGGCCCCTGGATGGAGACACAGGAGAACTGTCACACCTGGAGAATGTGTTGTTCCATCAAAGTTTTGTCATCCCGTTTTGGCAACTCTCCAGAAGTGTCACTGCAAGTTGGACCTGTGATGCCCAGCAGACAACCCTGATGCTGGCAGTGCCCAGGAGAGTTTTCATCCTGCATAGGAGGAAATTTCAGGAACAAGGTGTTTGCGGGATGCAGGGCAGGCAGAGACACATTGAATCCCACAGCATTCATCCCTGGCTCCATGTTTTCTCTCCCTGATTTCCTACAAGAGCTGCTTTTTCCCACGTAATCAATGGAAGCCGTGATCTTGCTTTAATTATCACTGTTCTCCTCTGAGCAGAGGATTACTGAATCAGAGATGGCACCACACCAACACCCGTCTCCACCTCTTCTCCTCTTTAATCTCTTCTTGGAACACTGGCTGCTCCTGATCTGGAGTTTCTCCAGCTGCCCATCTCTGCCCTCTCCCCATCTGGCTGTAGGAGGCAGAACATACCATGCCACTGCCCTTGGAGCTCTTTTGCTCCAAGGCTTTTAAGACATCCAGGAGGGCTGGGTGTCCCACCACTGCCTTGTTCCCTATGGGCTCCACTTTGCCTACCAGACTGGTTCCTGCAGTGTAACGGAGGATTTATTGCCAGGGAAATGCAGTTCTCTGACTTATAAAAGTAGGGCATTCTCTTGGCAGCTCGAGAAATAATGGGAAATCCATTTAATTATTCCCCAGAAATGCTCAGATTGTGCAGATGCTGAATTTAGGTTTAATATAATTTAGATAACTCATGACTATAACACGTCTTGGATTCATCATGATGTTCAAGCCATGGATCCAAGCTTGTCATTTTCTTCCTTGATTTCAATTGGAGCTTCATATATCCCAGAAGAGCAGGCTTGTCCTGGTGCCTGACCCCACCGGGTACCACCAGGCCCCTTGGTTCAGGTCTGGAATGCTGAAGATGTTTTTGTCTGGTTTCCAAGTGTTTTTTCACATGGATACTGGGGGCAGACAGGCACTAGGGTTCTGTGCTGGGGCACACTGCCAGGCCCAGTGCTGACATCAGTTATGTCTCATGGAATAGGATAGAAAAAGGAAAAAAGTGCCTATTGCTGGTAATGTCAGTGCTCTAGTGTTAAACTGAGCCTTCCATTTTATGAAAAATCCCCCTTTACTTCCTGGCATTTGGGAACAGCTGGACTACCCTGCCCAGGGTAGTTTTGCAGCCCAGCTGAGCCCAAGTACTTCTCTTGGGAAGAATTCTCAGGATCTAGTTTGTAAGGTGAGAATCGCCTTGGTATGGCAAATCCGGGAATTTGTCAGGTATGAAATAGTTTAACTATTGCTTTGTTTTTCTCCATTTCCACCACTCTGGGCTCTTTCTTCCCCCAGCCTGGCTTGTTCCTCCCTCCCCTGGTATGTGCTGCTCTTCACACCTTGAAATGCTTCCTAACACTCCTGTAATGATTTATCAGCCAAAATATCGAAGCTGGGGTGTTACTCACTGATGAACACCTTGCCCAAGGTGTTCGAGGAGCCAGGGAAACACCAGGCAAAGCCCAGCCTTGCCAGGAGTGCAGCATCCTCACTCCAGCACCAGCCAGTCCCATCGATCCAGGCTGTGATTCACCTTCTCATTTTTAACTTTGACTTTACAATCCCGTGCAGCACCGAGGTAATCGTGCGAATGACACACATCACTGCGGGGTAATTAGACCGAGCACGGGCACACACACACACACACACACACACACACACACACACACAGAGGCGCAGCAGTACTGATTTCTGCATTAGCATGATAATGAATGTTCTCACTAGAAGCTTGTAATTATGTTTCCTCTTTTTTTCCCCTCCCCCTGAAAGTATAATTAATTATGAATAGAGCCAGAGTTTGACGCTAACACTTTTTTTTAAATCCCTTTTGGTTTTCTATTTCTGCTCTATTAAAAATTTATGAAGGAACCAGAGGTAAAGTCATTTCCCCAGACAGTTGCTCCTATAAATTCAGTGAGAATAATACTAAAAATAATAATAACAGAAGTTGGAGAGGGGACTTCGCAGAGGGTTTTCTCCCCTCTTTAGGTCATCACCCAAGCAAGATGTTGCATTTGCCTGTTGGAAGCCATGGTCCTTACGTGCTGTTGCAATTTGGGGAAAGCTGCCAGTGGGCATGGATGTGCCCATGGGTATCACGAGGTGACAAGCAGCCCTCACAGATGCCAACCCTACAGGTCCCCTCCCTGAAGCTGCAGTTATGGGGAATAGAGGTCAGAATAGGGTGATGACGTGCTCTGGGAGGAAAAACACTCTAAAATATAAAAATAACCTGAAAGCACTTTCAATACCTTGGGAAAGTTGATTAGGAACAGGAGGTGCAAAACCAAAAGCTTCCAAGGAAGTGCTTTTCTTTTCCAGTCAGCCTACAAAAAAGAGAAGCTCTCCTGGGATACCCATCCCCGTGGTACCCCATCTACCTGGATGCAGGACAAACCTCGGGGTTTGCTGCAAATGCTGAGATGGGGTGGCTGCTAGAACTGGTGAAGATGCTTGCTTGCCACGTCCAGTGTGTTTCATCCTTGCCCTAGAAAATCTGTGTTTAATCATACCATCCCTTGGGGACAGAAGGCAGGAAAACAGCTGAAACCAGTTTAGTGGTTTGGGGTGGTTTGTGTAAAGGTGTAATGCATGGGAACAAGGATTAAGGTTGATCTGTCCACAGGATCTCCATCCCTCCAGCCACCCCTTCCAGTGTCACAGGCTTTGCCCCCCACTGCCAAAGCCTGTTGTGCCTCATCCTCCTCCTCTGCTGGTTGCCATTCATATCACCAGCCTTTCCTTGCCGTAGGTGGGAACTGTTTTTCTTTTTAAATTGCATTTATTCTAACAAATGTCTCATGCAAACACAATTGCAGGTTTGCTAGAGGGAGATGCTATTTGCAGGCAGCCTTGCACAAAGGCAGATTTATTCTCCTTCCATTCATTTGAAGCTAAAGTAATAGCTCTAACTACATCTGACTTATAATAAGCGTGTTCCTGGGAACAAACCTGTACTCTGCATGTATTTCCCTCTTTGTCAGCTCCACCTAGGCACTTTTTCTCCCTCTCTTTTTTATTTTTTTTACAATAACAAAATCAGAGCCTTGTCAGTTGAAAGTTTATATGCCCTATTTATAGCACTCTGCTGTCTCCCAGCTTTTATGTTCCAGCATAAGTAGCTCTTTACCCTCTGCTTGCGAGGATCCAAGTGTGAGCCTGAAGAGAGCCTGCGCCTCCATAATAGCTCTTTTATCCTTCCCTGTGGAAGGAAGAATACCCTGCTCTCCATGGACTCACCTGCTTCAGCTCCAGCCCTGGGACAATAACCCCATGAGCCTGAGGGCTGTGCCCTTGGTATTTTCATGTCTCTTTTGGTCATCATATCCTTGAACTTCAGGAGTTGCTTTAGGGAATGGACACCAGCATGGTTTGCTCCTTGTGGCTGTTGAGCATCATCAGTCCCATCTTGTGGTCTGTGATGGTTGGGAAGGCATTGCCAAAGTTTGACACACAGAATTTCCATCCTCCTGATGACTTTCATTAAGAAGAATAAGAGTGGTCTTTCAGAGAGAGGCAATGGTTACTTCAGTGGTTCTTGTAGTTCAGCTGATACTTTAAGGCAGTTTGTGTATTTAAGAGATCTTCGTAGACAGATGTGAATTCAGCATCTGCTGTGGCTCCTCAGCTGGCCATGGCTGGCTCCTGAACTTCCCTGTTCCTCGTCTCTGGGTGTTATTTTGGGACAGGGTCTGGCAGAGACACTGAAACAAGGCTCCTTTCCTGCAGGCAGCAGCTCCATGTATGGCACTGGCTGAGATGGAGAGCAGAGATGTTGGTTTGAGGACAAGTCAGAGTCACCATAACCCTCAGCAGCCTTGCAACACCCCCAGCCCAGCGTGCCAGCTCTCCTGGGTGCTTCCCAAACCTCCTGCTCCTTTTGTGTTAAGCCTGATCAGTGGAACAATTCAAGGCCAGGTTGGATGGGATTTTTAGCAATTTGATCTAGAGGGTGGCATGTCTCCTCATGGTGGGGGAGTTGGAATTAGGTCCCTTTAAGGTTCCAACCCAAACCATGCTATGATTCTGTGCAGGAGCAGAGCTTGTGGGAGCCAGGCACTGAAACCCCCATCCCACTCGGTGCTCCTGTGACAGCACACACACATAATCTTTTCCTCTGTCTCAGCAGAAGGCACAGTGTCTCCTCTGTTACCATGTCCTTTGTGGCACGTCACCAGGACTCAGGCAGGACTCTCCATCTGTTCCAGGTGGAAAGATTAGGATAAAAGGGGCTATTGTGTTCTTCCCCCTCCAACTAACTTTAATCCTAGTGAAGGGGAAACTCTACATGCTAAAAAAACCTGGATGAGAGGGTCCTGCTCAGATGAGATGTTTACAGGATAAACAACCATTACANTTTAAGCAAGTACAGCTCTCCTAACCAGGAGAAGCCACCCTTGGGCACCCGAGTGGCAGGTCCCATCCTGTGTCACCTCACTCACTGCTCCAGGTGCCTCTTCTGCCACACTTTTGCAGCCACACTGANAAAAAAAAAAAAAGCAGCAAAATAAAGAGTGCTTCAAGCAGAAACACAAACAGCTCTTGCCTGGTTCCGTACGGGAGTGCTAGGGCTGGGGAGGGCACAGCTCTGCTCCTGTGCTCCTCCACAGGGTTTTGCTTGCTGAGGAATTGGCCTGTCTGTTAAATATAGCTGATGAGCTGTTCTTGAATCGCACCTAATTACATCTCCTCTCCCGCACGCTGGCACTTCCCAGCTCTTTGGAGCTACAAGGAACTGGATGATTGCATCTTGAACTCCTCAGGTGGAGCAAGACACTCATTTGTCATCCCCTGTTTGGCTGTCTCGTACTTGGGAGGAGGGAGATGAAAAGTTGAATTCTCTGAGAAAGGAGGAAAAAAAAAATCCTTTTGAACTCTTGGCTCATTAAGATGTCAAAAGGTTGGGTGCCCTGGCAACTGCTTCGTCTCTCTAAGCAGGGCTTGAAATTCCTGCAGTCATCCTGCAGGGAATTTGCAGGCACTTGCAGGGCTCCTTGTCCATGGGAAGATTCCTGTAGCTCAGCTACAGGATCCTCCTGAAAAGCTGCTCTAATTTAAGCAAGTACAGCTCTCCTAACCAGGAGAAGCCACCCTTGGGCACCCGAGTGGCAGGTCCCATCCTGTGTCACCTCACTCACTGCTCCAGGTGCCTCTTCTGCCACACTTTTGCAGCCACACTGAAAATACCAATTCAGGGCTGTGTGGGTTATTTCTGTGGGCTTCACCCAGAAAAAGTCATTGCCTGAGAGATATTTGGATTTCTTTTGGAGACTGACTCTCAAGCATTGGTTTGGCTTTGCTGAGTTTAATTTTTTTTGAGATTTTGCCAAATTTCAGCCAGCTGCTTGCCAGCTGCTCCTCCCATGTCCCATCTTCCAAAATTTCTGCCTCCTTTTATTTGGTTCCTCCTTGGGCTGCATATCCTCTCTTTTGTTGAAAGATGCTTCTTCATCTCAATGCAGGGCTCTTGCTGGAGTTTAAGTGACTACAGAAGAGGGAAATATGTTTTTCCCAGTCCCCAAAAAACACCAGATGTCGTAANTTCTGCACTTTCCCAGCCCACCAAAAATACCAATTCAGGGCTGTGTGGGTCATTCCGGTGGGCTTCACCCAGAAAATGTCATTTCCTGAGAGATATTTGGATTTCTTTTAGAGACTGACTCTCAAGCATTGGTTTGGCTTTGCTGAGTTTAATTTTTTTTCAAGATTTTGCCAAATTTCAGCCAGCTGCTTGACAGCTGCTCCCTCAGTCTCTCATCTTGCAAAATTTCTGCCTCATTTTTTTTGGCTCCTCCTTGGGCTGCACATCCTATGTCTTTTGTTAAAAGATGCTTCTTCATCCCAATGCAGGACTCTTGCTGGAGTTTAAGTGACTACAAAAGAGGGAAATATGTTTTCCCAGTCTCCAAAAATTACCAGATGTCATAAAATGAAAAATCTCTGTGAACAAAATTTCCCAATTCTTGCACAGACAAGCGCATCCAGAGCAGGGAACCAGTTTTGCAAGGGTGGCATTGCAGGGATGAGAAGGGGCTATGGATTGGCTCCAACTTCAGCTCAGCTTTTTGAGGAAGAAAACCAAACTCTGCTATCCTTGCAGGGCTGGAGTCTGGAAGCATGGGGAACCCTCCATTGGGACCCTGTTCCAGTGAGTTATCCCCTCCCAGGGGATATTGCTCCAGGGCCACCTCATGTCCCCAGAAGCCACTATGGGACAAGCAGGAAAAGGTGCAGTGATGCTTGGAGTGGAACACTGCTTCAGGGGTACCTGAGACCCTCAGGAAGGNCAAAAATTACCAGATGTCATAAAATGAAAAATCTCTGTGAACAAAATTTCCCAATTCTTGCACAGACAAGCGCATCCAGAGCAGGGAACCAGTTTTGCAAGGGTGGCATTGCAGGGATGAGAAGGGGCTATGGATTGGCTCCAACTTCAGCTCAGCTTTTTGAGGAAGAAAACCAAACTCTGCTATCCTTGCAGGGCTGGAGTCTGGAAGCATGGGGAATCCTCTGTTGGTACCCTGTGCCAGTGAGTTATCCCCTCCCAGGAGAATTATTGCTCCGGAGCCATCTCATGTCCCCAAAAGCCACTATGGGGAAAGCGGGAAAAGGTGCAGTGATGCTGTGGAGTGGAACACTGCTTCAGGGGTACCCGAGCCTCTCAGGAAGGGACTGTCCTGTGTGGGTGTGTGTCGGGGCATTGCCACCAAACCAGGCAGGCTGGTGAGGCCAAGTGTCCTCCTCTGCCTTTGGGGAAGGTTCCTGCATCCCCAGCTGAGTTCAGCCAAGAAAGAAACAGAGCTGTCATTACAAATGCACTCCAGATCTCATCCATGGAGGAGGAAAAATATGCATAAAATCAACTCATGGGTTAGAAGTGGCCTGGCTACCAGTTTCAGTCTGAGGTGTTTGGCTTTGCTGTGGGAAGCCCTCATCATTTTCTACTGTTTTACTCATAGCCAAAAATATTATGAAACCAGAACTGAATGTTTTTTTTTCTGTCTCATTACAGTAAGCATCATAAATTATTCACCCATGAGATTCAACCACATTTCTTACTCAAAAGAAACTTCCTTTCTTCTTCAGGGGCTTGGAACTCTGATCCTCCTGGGCTGGTGGTGGACTCCAGGGCTTTCCCACCCACTGCCACCCAAACACATGGGGACATCATTGCTGGCTCTTCCTTGACAGCTCCCCAGACCCAAACCCAACTGTTCCTATGGTGAGAGCAAACCTCACTTGGGGCTGTGGGTGTGGGTGGTGGGGTAGAGACAGGGCAGAAGCAGGTTTTGTGGCAGTTCCTGGCAGGCAGTGGGGATCCCCATCATAGCACTCTTGAACCCTGAGCCCTAGCACCAGATCCTTCTACAAATGCATGTCCTAGGACAATGTCAGTGTAATCAGCACCATCTTCGTTATCAGGGTCCTATAATTAGAAACAGCAGCCACCCATCTGCTTTTATCTCATCACATCACACGGTGCCTCTTCGCTGTCCTTTATTACCGGCCATCGTTTGAGATCAATGTTTCCCTCCACCCCCCAACCACGTCTGATTTCACTTCCATTATTGCTAATGACCGGCACTGGCAACGCTCTGTGATGTGGAGTGAGAGCCTGAGAGCCGGCAGCGCTGGGAGTGGTGCAGAAAGCCAGCCCCTCTTCCCTGCCTGCCTGTCTGGTATGCCCTCCCACGTGGTTTTTTTTGAAGTTCACAGCCTTGCCAGTGGACCTTTCAAAATACCTTCTGCCTTGTGCAAGTCATGGGCACTGGGGCTGAGAATAAGAAAGCACTGGGGAAAATATTCCTCACTGCAAATGTTCTGAGGTTTTTCAGCTTGTAAAGTTCTTTCCCAAGTTTCCTGTTGTATCCTGTTCCCAGTGAGGATGCCAGGACATCAAGAGGACCACCTCATCCATACCCAGCAGCCAGGGGCTGTGAGGTAGTCAGATCTTGGAGGAAAGGAAGGAGAAAATACCAGACAAGCACCATATTTCATTAGNCTCACTGCTCCAGGTGCCTCTTCTGCCACACTTTTGCAGCCACACTGAAAATACCAATTCAGGGCTGTGTGGGTTATTTCTGTGGGCTTCACCCAGAAAAAGTCATTGCCTGAGAGATATTTGGATTTCTTTTGGAGACTGACTCTCAAGCATTGGTTTGGCTTTGCTGAGTTTAATTTTTTTTGAGATTTTGCCAAATTTCAGCCAGCTGCTTGCCAGCTGCTCCTCCCATGTCCCATCTTCCAAAATTTCTGCCTCCTTTTATTTGGTTCCTCCTTGGGCTGCATATCCTCTCTTTTGTTGAAAGATGCTTCTTCATCTCAATGCAGGGCTCTTGCTGGAGTTTAAGTGACTACAGAAGAGGGAAATATGTTTTTCCCAGTCCCCAAAAAACACCAGATGTCGTAAAATGAAAAATCTCCATGAACCAAATTTCCCAATTCTTGCACAGACCAGCACATCCAGCGCAGGGAAGCAGTTTTGCAAGAGTGGCATTGCAGTGGTGAGAAGGGGCTATGGATTGGCTCCAACTTCAGCTCAGCTTTTTGAGGAAGAAAACCAAACTCTGCTATCCTTGCAGGGCTGGAGTCTGGAAGCATGGGGAACCCTCCATTGGGACCCTGTTCCAGTGAGTTATCCCCTCCCAGGGGATATTGCCCCAGGGCCCCCTCATGTCCCCAGAAGCCACTATGGGACAAGCAGGAAAAGGTGCAGTGATGCTTGGAGTGGAACACTGCTTCAGGGGTACCTGAGACCCTCAGGAAGGGACTGTCCCATGCGGGTGCATGTCAGGGCATTGCCTCCAAACCAGGCAGGCTGGTGAGGCCAAGTGTTCTCCTCTGCCATTGGGGAAGGCTCCTGCATCTCCATCTGAGTTCAGCCAAGAAAGAAACAGAGCTGTCATTACAAATACACTTCAGATCTCATCCATGGAGGAGGAAAAGTGCCAACATGACCAAAAATATGCATAAAATCAACTCATGGGTTAGAAGTGGCCTGGCTACCAGTTTCATTCTGAGGCGTTTGGCTTTGCTGTGGGAAGCCCTCATCATTTTCTAGTGTTTTACTCATAGCCAAAAATATGATAAAACCAGAACCGAATGTGATTTTTTTTTATATCTCACTACAGTAAGCATCATAAATTATTCACCCATGAGATTCAACCACATTTCTTACTCAAAAGAAACTTCCTTTCTTCTTCAGGGGCTTGGAACTCTGATCCTCCTGGGCTGGTGATGGATTCCAGGGCTTTCCCACCTGCCACCACCCAAACACATGGGGACATCATTGCTGACTCTTCCTTGACAGCTCTCCAGACCCCAGCCCAGACCCCAGTTCCTATGGTGGGAGCAAACCTCACTTGAAGCTGTGGGTGAGGGTGGTAGGGCAGAGACAGGGCAGAAGCAGGGCTTGGGGCAGTTCCTGGCAGGCAGTGGGGATCCCCATCATACCACCCCTGAACCCTGAGCCCTAGCGCCAGATCCTTCTACAAATGCATGTCCTAGGACAATGTCAGTTTAATCAGCGCCCTCTTCGTTAGTAGGGTCCTATAATTAGAAGCAGCAGCCAGCCATCTGCTTTTGTCTCGTCACATCACACGGTGCCTCTCTGCTGTCCTTTATTACCGGCCATCGTTTGAGATCAATGTTTCCCTCCACCCCCCAACCACGTCTGATTTCACTTCCATTATTGCTAATGACCGGGACTGGCAGCGCTTTGTGGTGTGGAGTGAGAGCCGGCAGCGCTGAGAGTGCTGAGGGAAGCCAGCCCCTCTCCCCTGCCTGCCTGTCTGTTATGCCCTCACACGTGGGTTTTTTTTGGAGTTCAAAGCCTTGCTAGTGGACCTTCCCAAATACCCTCTGCCTCGTGCAAGTCAAGGGCACTGGGGCTGAGAATAAGAAAGCACTGGGGAAAATATTCCTCACTGCAAATGTTCTGAGGTTTTTCAGCTTGTAAAGTTCTTTCCCAAGTTTCCTGTTGTATCCTGTTCCCAGTGGGGACGGCAGGACATGAAGAGGACCACCTTGTCCACACCCAGCAGCCAGGGGCTGACTACCAAGGTAGTCAGACCTTGGAGGAAAGGAAGGAGAAAACCCCTTTTTATGTATCTTTAAATTCGGTGCCTAGACAAAAGCATAAGACATATAAATGGATTAACAGCCATGGTTTATTAGCGCTCCTTAATTCACTTCACAGGGCTGAGGGAAAAGTTATTAGCAGATGTATGGCCAGTAATAAGCTAATTATAACCCTGTCAGATCAGAGATTTGAAGAGGTGGGTAGTTTTGTGTGTGAGATAACTATAATTGTCTGTTAAAGATTATGAATTAATATTGATTTCATAAAGCTGTGGCCATTTATTTCTGTGGTAAAGACTAGTTAGTTATTCCATGAGCTGCCCCAGCACCATGGGAGGCAGAAACTGTCTGCCGGAGGTGTGTATTTTGGAGGCAAAAATGCCCATGGGTCTGGTCATTGAGCCTTTCCTGCCCGTCAGCATCTCCATTGCTGGCTTTGACGGACAGCTTTGTCCACTGAAATTTGTGCCTTGTGCAGCTCAGCCCTGAGGTCACCATGTGGATGGGGAGAATGCATGTGCTGCTTTTAGCTGGATTTAAAACCAACCTGCATTTATCTGCACATACAAGCTGAACCCTTCAGGAGAGACGTGACCTTTTTGAGGTCCTGTCTGCCCCCTGGCATGTTAAAACTTTAGGCAGCCCCAGAGCAACTTGTGATGAGCCAATGTGAGTGTGCCAGTCTGCCAGTGACGGGGGGTTGGAGTGGCAGATGGAACAGGACCCACTGCTGGGCCCTGGCACGGGACACGCAAACCCACCGTGGGAGGCAATGGGGCAGCTGCTCAGGAGTTGCAGCCGTTTGGGAGAGGGAGCCAAGGAAATGGCCAGAGAAAGAGGCAAGTCCAGGCCTTGTGGCCAGGGTCAGGTCTGGGTGGGAAAGCACAACCCCTTTGCAACTGCAGTAGGTTGGGATGGTGACGGGGTCCCTTTCCCATGGTGGGGCTGATGCATGGGGTGGGATCACTGTTGCATTTTGGGGATGAAGGCAACCTGGTGCTGCTACTTGGATCATTTCCCAATTTACAGACACCATCCAGGATCACTTCAGTTTTACCCCTTTCACCATGTAGCTGAGTGCCTCTGACTTTGGGATATTTGCATCACAAAATTTTTCTTCTGTAAATTTTTGCCAGTCTGGAATAAAGCATGGAAAAAGGCAGGAGCAGTCATCTCCTGCAGATGGAGCCTGGCTGCGGGGAGCTGGTGCAAGATCCTGCATCCCCTGCCAGCTCCTCCGTCCTTGCTTTTCCTCCTTCTCCAGGGAGACATGCAGAAATCATTAGTTTGTCTATTTTTCCTGAGACAGATCTGCTTCCCCAAGGTGAGCTCTATCCTTTCATACCACCAGAGTCCCACCAAATTCCTGTCATGCCCAGAGCAAGTAAAGGCAGGTCACTAGGGCGGTGGGAAGGTGCTTTAGAGGGAGTCATGTTGCATCATGCAGGGCAGGGGTGGAAACCTCCTGCCACCGCCACTCCTCACCATACACACACCTCCCAGTTCCTCTCTTAGACTGGGAGGTCCAAAACCCCTCGTCCCTGTGGTGGTACTGTGGGTCAGGTGTGGTTATGAGAAGCAAACCCTCGCCATAGTTTTCATCCATCCTAGTGGGCTGATACTTTGATAAAGTCAATTACAGGCTGACTGAGGCTAAAGGTGCAGCTTGCTTTAGATGTAATTACTTTCCCCTGAAGCTTTCCATGGGAGGGTGGTTTCAAAGGGAGGGTGGCTCCTGTTTTGCATCTCACTTCTTTTCCTGGAGTAGTTCAGGTGAACCCAAGCAACAAAACACCCCAATTTCTTGCATTTGTGCTGGGCACGGGGCAGGTTAAATGTAGAATGTCTCAAATCCAAGGCAGGATTCCAGTTTTCCACTGAGAGCTGAAATCCTCATCTTTGCTGCTGGACGAGCTCGTATTACCATTTTATCTGATGGAATAGCTATCAACTGCAACTTCCAAGTGAAATGCTACGGAAAATCTGTGTAAGCTATCTGCAGCCTCACAGCACAGATATACTGTGATTACAGTGACAGCCAGGCTCTGTCTCTTGTGTTTAGTGTGTGTGTGTGTACGTGTCCGGCTGCGGCACAGCACCCACGCCAGCTCTCCCACTGCTCCAGGATGCTCATGGCAGGCTTGCCCTAGGCTTTGCTTTCACAAAACCACAGCTCCCAGAGCCATGGGCTGCTGCCACAAACTCATCTGTGATTTCACCAGCACAAGAACCTTACAGCTTCCATGATTGCAAGCAACCTTGAGGCTCTGAAAGCCAGAATCCTGTTGCAAAGAGCACAGTGTTACTGCCTAGAGTTTGCAAAGCCACTATTTCAAAGCCAAGTTCATTGGTCTTGCTTTGAGATGGTGAGGAGTTTGCTTTCCTGGGATCAGCAATCCCACACAGACACATTCAGCCTTTTGCGTTAAGGAGAGTCACACATCTCTCATTAGAGAGCTGCTAGGATGAGGATGATGAAGAAATTATTTGGCCAGAAGGGTTCGCTGCTTGATTTTCGCCCACACTTACAGTCACTCAGCCTCAAGGCATTGGGACAACCATTATTTTGGGGTATTATTGGGTAATTTGGGTATTATTTTGGGATTGCTGGGTGTAGTGTGTTTGCATAATGGTTTTATAAACACCACTGGGATCTGGTAGCTGCTAGTCACCAACAGCCAGGCTGCCAGAGGATGGAGAAATACATAAGAAAATCAACCCCACTGTTATAAGAGCAATGCCATTGCAAAAAGCCCATATTCCCACTGCAATACCAACCCAGTGATTCCTTTTGGAACCATGGTGTTCTGGACCACAGGAAGAGGCAAAAAATCCATCTGTTCTCTGGCAGAATATTCAATATTGCTGGAAAGTATGTTCAACCCTAAGGGGTTTGTTTAAATACACTTGATTCTAATGTTTTCCTAAGGTCACTGGAATCTAAAAGCCTGGGTCTTGGCTCCTGTAAAATTAGTGTCCTGAGTGTTTTTGCCATGATATAGAACTTGCCTTCCATTCATTAAGTAAAACATCACAGATACAAAAATTAAAAAGCTCGAGAAATGCTAAATTGCTGGAGTAAAGAAAACCCAAAATGCAACAGGGATAAATCTGGTTCTTTATCTTCCAAGATAAATGCATTTTCGTGGGGAAGATCTGATCTGCTCCTTTGCTTCATTAGACCCTCAGCCTGCCCATAAACTCTTACAACCAACAAATCTTGAACCACACAGAAGATGCTGCCTGAAGCCAGCAGATACTCAGATGCCACAGGCACAGGAGAGCAACTTTTCCTTCTTTTCTCAGCATGTCAGGCTCATCTGAGGCAACCTGCCTTGCGCTCATGGTGTTTATGCTCACACTGAGGCGTGTGCCTGTGCTTATATATCGAGTTGGGTGACTTAAGGAGACTGAGTCCTGGCCTGGGAAAGTCCCTCTGCCCTGCAGTGGCGCAGCCGTATTGGGGCAAGGAATGCCGTGAGCTGCCTGCTATCCTGTTCTCCCACTCCCAGGGAAGTGCCACTCACGGAGATGTGTGAAAATAAAAGCGGTCTGCAGGAGGCAGAGCAGCAGGGAACCTGCCCACCTCTGCCCGTGTTGCCTGCTGGAGTGGGGAGGGAGACATGGAGGTTTTTCTAGCTGCTGCTGGAACAGGGAGGGAGAAGCGGAAGTTTGCAAGATGCTTTTCCAGTTGTTGGGGTCATACATCATGTATGGTAAGGAGAGGGGGTGGATTTCCCTGGACAGGGGGCATCCAGAGGTGATGCAGGAACAGTGGTGGCTGAGTGGGCATGACCTTCCTCATCCCTCCTGTGAGGATTGAGGGAAAGAAGCAGCATGAAAAATCAGGATATTAGTTAGAATCAGAAGCTGGGCTATGCCACTGGAAGGTGGGAATGGTGTGTCAGAACCATCATTGGTGCAACTGGACTGCCTCAATGACAATTGCTGTGGCCATTTGCTTGTTAAACTGTTCAGATTTCCCTGTAAATCGCACCCTGCGAAGGTTTTTTATGAAGTCGGGATCATGGCACAGACACTAATCCAGGTCAGGGAACGTGCACTCTTGGGTCTTCTCCTGGAAACCTCCACCTTCCTTTCGTGGGAAAACTGAGATTTCCTTACTACGGCCTTGTGGGATGCTCCAGACACCAACTTCCCCAGGATGAGACTTTGCCCCTCGGCAGCATTCAGGAAGCCAAGCAGCACCCAACCCCCTGCACCAGCCTCCAATGAAGTGCTTGAAATAGCACCAGGAGGAGAGAATTGCTGGGCCAGCTCACGGGCGAGAATCCCTGATTTTCACCAAAACATTATTAATGACACCCAGGGGCATTAACGCAGCCGGTGGCACCAGTAAAGCTGGGAACGACATGGGAGGCAACACCGGTGCAGCCAGTGGCACCGAAATAACTGGCGGCACCTGTATGGCCAGTGGCACTGCTAAACCAGCGGCACCAGTACAGCCAGTGACAGGGATACAGTCAGTGACGGGGGGTACAGCCGGTGACAGGAATACCAGGAATACCAGTGGCACCAGCGCAGCCGCTG
>WEIV01008953.1:0-17112 GCA_013390005.1 Calyptomena viridis | reverse complement strand
ACCCGTCTGTGGGGTGGGGGCACCTAAGGGCCTTTTTTAACCCCCTCCCTCTTTTTTTTCCTCCCCTTCTTTCAATCCTGGGGTTTCCGGCTGTTGTCCCCCGCACACTTGAAGCCGGTGGGTTTCTCTGACCCGTAGCCCGGAGCAATGAATGAGCATCCGAGGGGTCACCGGGCGCGGGGGGGAGACCAGCCTTGCGCCCCCGAGCCGTGTCAGTGGGTGCTGGGGGTGCGGCCGGGTCCTGGGCAGGACCAGAGCCCCCCGGCTCACTTCTCCAGCAACGTGGCGTTCAGTGCGTAAATATTTACGGGGGGTAACAGGGCCGGTGTCTGCTGGCAACAAGTGCACGTTTCTCTGAGCCCCGGCTGCAGTCTCGGGAGTGATTGCTTTTTTTTCTGTCGATTCTTATAATTTCCTGTTCCCTGTTCTCCCTCGGCCCTTCCTCCTGCTCCCTTGCCCTGACAATGCACAAAGAGCAGGCTGCAGTGGGTGCAGGCAGCTGCCTGCCATGTGGGCTGCTGCCAACGCCACTGAAGCAGCAAAACCTGCAGGACTCGGGCTGGGGCTGCCTGGGGCGCGGGACCGTGTTGACCCAACAAACCCATCCCTCCTTCCAGCGCTTTGAACCTTGTGGAAGCCCGGCATGCCTGCAGGCATTGCTGCCTGCGCTGGAGGCTGCGTCTGTTCCCTGAACTTTGTGTTTTGGGTCAGCTCAAGAATGTGCTGGAGAGGACAGTGCTGCTAGAGGTGATCTGTGCCGTGGGTGTTTCCTAACCCGTTCGGTTCACAGGTATTTATAGTTTGAACTCTTTTGGCGACCTCTCAGGATTTCAAAGAAAGGATGGGTTGCACTCTGGATGCCTGAGATTGTCAGGATTTTGCTGAATCTGGTGTTTTTAATCTGGCTTTGGTGGATGTGATGTTGTTCTGCTGGTATTCCTTGGCCAAATGGGGTGGGAGTTTTTCCATTTCTGTTTATCACTTAGCATAGGGTTTTTATCAACAAGGCTAAGGTTAAGTTTGCTATGTGCTTTACAGATAAAGGTTTAGTACTATTACTAATTCATAGAGGGAAGGAATGTGAGTTGGGACAACTGTGTGAGCATTTCCATCTTTTCTGGAAGTGGTGAAAAAACTCTTGGAGGGCTTTAGTGAAGCTGTACATTCCTGGATGGCTTTAATGAAATTGTACTTAATTCTTTGAGTTTCACTGAGTTTCGCTGGGTGACTTTGGAATTTAGCTCAAGCCTCCCATGTGCCTGGATCTGCCACCTCTGCACAGGAACCATGTCTTGGATGGGAAACACAGCAAGGCTTGCAGGGTGTGTGGAGGCTGAATCCCAAGGTGCCATGGGAGGGAAGTTTTGCATGTGACAAATATTTTATGACTTTAGTTGAGTAAGCTCTAGTATGAGAGAGACTCTTGCAAAACGTGTTTAGTTTATTGAAAGCAAATGCACTCAAACCTTGGTTTGTTGTTGCCAAAAGGGAAAAAGTAGAAGCTATTTTTGGTGTGAGAGAGGAGATGGGGCACGCACATGTCTGGGGCAGGAAAACACTGGTACGTTGTTCTTCTGGCTTCATGTGGGTGGTGGTTTCTGTTATTTAGCTATGTGTTTCTGCCAAGTTGCAAAACATACCTGGTTCTGAAACCCCCATGGAGGTCAGGGCTGGCTCTGTGGAGCTGGTACTGGGCCCGTATGGGAACGCTTCCCACACCAGCATCTCTAGGACTGGAGAAGTGGGTGGATGCTTCTGCCTTCGCACCTTTGAGCTCCGGGGAGGTGACTGGCATTTTTTTTGTGACAGGATCTGCACTGAAACCTTAAACTTGTTTCATGCAAGCAAGCCACCAAACAGCCTCTGCTTGGCAATACCTTTCACTTGCTAATGGCTGTGGTTGGATTTGAACCAAGTTGCCATCAGTGGAGGTTGTAGCAGTCCCTGGAGCCATCCTGTGCTAAATCCAAAGAGGGTTTGGTTCAGACTCTGTTCCTGTCTTCTAATTAGGAGATCCAGTCTGGCAAAGGCAGTTTTGTTATGATTGGCAGTGATGGTGTGCATGCAGCTGTGCTGATAACTGCACATGTGGAGAGCTACCCATCTCATCTCCACGGCAGCTCTGGACTGCACTAGCTGGAATTGGGTCATAGGAGATACCTTCGTGACATGGCTGTGAATTATTTGAACCCTTGATGATTCCCAGTGTTCCTCCCACTGCTAGTTCAGGTTTTTAGTGGCCTCTGCTGAAATACAGTCCTGTTTGTGGTCAGGTTGTCCTGGGAGAAACCTGCTTGAAGCAAACCATAATTTATGTGTCTGAGCTGCCATCATCTTTATGGCTCTGTGGGAAGGAGGAAATTTACAATCTCGCCAGTTTCTAGATGAGTAGATACGAAAGGAGGATTAAACTGGTAAATTATGATAGGTGGGTTTTGGACGGCTGATATGAGAAGTTGTGAAGGGGCATGGATGTTTGAGAGGGGTGCAGTACTACCCATCCCTAACCCCATGTCTCATTGTGATCAGAGCACTTGATGAGTCAGAAAATTGAGACCAGAGAGGTTACGTGAAGTTCAACGTGTCAAAGCAAGTCTGCTGGAGAGCTGGTGAAGAGGAGTCTCTTTGCCCATGAGTGCTTTGCCTGTTCAGTGCAAGGGCTGTTCCTCCCAGTGACAAAGTGCTGGTTTCCCCCTGGGTTTTGTGCCTGTGAGCAGCGATCCCCCAAATGCAGACCACAGGCTTAGATGCAGGGGTACACGAGGATGGAAATCCAGGGCAATGTGCTCTTAAGAGGAGTGTTATCTTTGTGCAGGTGCATTTTGTGGCTTGCTTTAGTCTTCACTGAGAGATTTCAGCGGAGAGCAGGGTCAGCTCTAATGGAGCTGGAAATGAGGTATAGCAGCACCCGGTCGCCTCTCTGATTAGTGACTGAGGCTTTTGCAGCTGCTTAAGGATTTGGGCATCATGAGGTCATGGATTTTCGTCTAGGCTGCTGTGGCACAGGCTCCTGTACAGCTTTGAAAGGCCCTTGCTGTGTATCAATGTAAGAAAGTGGTGAAGAATTGCTATTTATGGCTGGGCTTGTGCTGGCACACAGGTGTCGGGGTCTCCAATTTGCCCTGTAATGTCAAGGGATAGATCTTTGCATTGCAGTAGAAAATGAAAATGCGTATCATTTAATGAGTACGCCTAGAGCAGAGATGCTTCCTGAAAAAGGATTGAAGAGGGGAGCTAGAGCTCCAGAACAGAGGGCGTTAAAATGCCCATAAAAGCTTGGTCAGAGTGAGGGAGGGATCTGATAGGAAGGGAAGGAGGGCAGAAGAGCAGAAGGAAATGAGTGATTTATCAGTTTTGGGAAGTGAACCCTGACCTGAGCACGAGGCAGCAGCGGGACTATACTGGGGATTGAGAAATCTGGGTTGCACCCCCAGTCCTGCTGCCCACCCTTCTTGTCACTTCCCTTCTGGAGGCCACCAGTCCTCTGTTTTTGCCAACCTGCTCCTGGCAGCTGGAGTCTCTCTGGGTGTGGACTGGTCCTATTTAAAGAGGAGTAGGGTTCCCCACGAGGGGATGTTTCTGATGAGCAGGAAGTACTCACAAAGTAGCAACACACGTGCCATCTTCATGGTGGGAGGGCAAGAGATGTGTTGTGGCTGAGGCTGGGCAGGTGGGAAAAGACACTGATTGCTGCAGACAACGCTGCCAACAGTGTGTGGTCAGCCACTGATGCACTTGGAGTGGTCCAGAGAGGAGCCCTGCCTGCAGGGAAAAGGTGACTGGTGCTGGCGCTGGAGAAAAAGCAGTGATGGAGCTAGGTGGCCATGGCTGTGATTGCTACCACAGCACCAGGGCTGGAGGAGATCTGGGACACGGGGGCGGGACACAGGGAGAGCAAAGCAATTGGTGTGATTATGTGCCTGCTGGGTGCACAGAGGATGCTGATAATGGTTAGTGCTCTCTTTATAGCTGCAGAGCACTGAGCAAACATTAACGAATGTAAAGGATAGCAGCTCTGTCTAGTTACAGAGAAGGGAAGTTAACTCCAAATTAACTTTATGATCCGTGAAACTGAAGGTTATTTAAAAAAATAATAACATAAATGGAAATGCTGAAGTTTTCCAGAGTCGCTGAGTACGCTGCTTATTGTTTAATGCCTTCCATTTTTTCACTCCCAGTCTGTGTTTTTGGCTTGGGAACAAATTACAAGCAATATCAGCTTACGCTTGGATTTGAACCCACATTGCTCTTAGTCAGCTGAAATATTTCCCCTTATCGCCGCTCCCATAATGTTTATTCTAGACCAAATAGCATCATGGCTTTTCTGCTAGCTGTAGAGAAGAAGCCTGTCTTTGAAACAGTCCCAGCACTTGGAAAGAAATGATCTCAAAGCCAGTTTGGTTTCTGAATGAGGTACAGCTTAATTTTCCACAGAGGTTTATGCAAGGCTGTATCCCAGAATGGTTTGTGGTATTAAAAACCCAGGAGGTGGTGGATGGATGAATTGCTAACAGATTTAAAATTGTAGGACAAACATAAAGCATTCAGATGTGAGGCCAAGGTGGGAGGAAGGTTGCAGGGAGAGATGGAGGCAGAAAGGTTGAGTAAGTTATTCTGGACAGGAGATGTTCAGGCAAAGGGTGACTCCAGTGGATTCAGCCTATGAGGGGAAGGGAAGGGCTTCAAGAGGAGGGATGTGTCAAGGAGCATGTTCCCATCAAGTGGCAGGGAGCCTTTCGTGTCCTGGACTGGTGGTGGGAGGAGGATGAGGAGGAGAAAGGGGACCAAGTCCAGCCTTGGCAGCGGTGGTGAAGCCAGGAGCTGGGCTGTCCTGGGAGGAGACAATGTGGTGGGGCCCAAATGGTTTCCTCCTGTGGCAAGTGGTCCCAGGGAGAGTGCCAGTGCGTGGGGAGGCTGAGAATGGCGTGGGTATTGTCTCTGGTGGCTGCAGCCCTGGCTGTGGCTCTCTGGGTGGGTGGTGGTTCGTGTGTTGAGGGAGGGAGGCAGAGCCGGCAGGATTTCCTCTCTGCAGCACTGGCTCCTGGGTTAATGACTAACCAAGCAGTCTAGGTTTATCCTCTCATTGTGGAAGAGAATTATTTACATACCACCACTTGGCGTAATCTTTATTTAGCATTGTTTCTCTGGTGTAACACTGGACAGAGTAGCGGTGCCCAGAAATGCAGTTTCGGCCCAAATATGTGGGAAGTTAACCCTTCCCAGCCAGGTGTGCTTCTCCCTGCCTGCACAGTGAACTGCTCAAACTGAAGAAATACTCCAGTTCGTGGCCATCTGTCAAGTAGTTTTTGGGACTTCTGAGTCTTCTAAACCCTGTTTTCTGCAGGCTCTGGGCTGGTACTCTGTACTGGTACCTGAATGCTGCTCACCAGCTTCCTAAACAACACAGTTTGGGTTTGTCCTGTGCATGTTGGGGCAAGAGAATAGTTTGTAATGCACTCTTCCTTGTCTCTATGTTGAGGAAGGCAGAAGGAAAGAAATGTGTCAGCCCCGTGGGTGGAAGATGACAGGATTTGGGAATGTTCCTGGTGCGCCTCATCCCATCGTCTGTGATCAGTCCCTGAGGACTTGCTGTCTCCCAGGTGGGCAGGTTTCATCCTCCTCAGGGAATGTTTAATTGCAAGATCTGGAGGCTTAGGTGGTTGTGTAAAGAGCTGGGGCCTGATTATTGCAACACAGTACAGTGAAGGACTGAACCCTGTGCTTGGGTGTCAGTGGGATGTGGTGGGAGATTGGAGTTGGTGAGCAGGATGACAGGCAAAGTCAAGCTTTCTGAAAATCTTGTCTGTGCCTCCAGCCATGCAGTGCTGGCTGGAGAGGGTGGAGGGTGTCTTTCCTCTATGCTGCGGGATGTGTGCCCTTCTAACAAGCTGTGGCAAACAATGGAAAGTTGGCTTTCTTCTGAAAATAGTTTAAAACCATATAAAATTACTCTAGCAGCTAAATTTTTATAGGACCAGATCTCAGCTGCATGGTACTTGATCACTTCATAAATAGCTCAGTCTTTGGCCTCTGCAAACTTCTCAAACATGGATTTGCAGCACTGCAGAAACCCTGGTGAGCACATGGTTTATCAGTGACAGCACCTGGCTCTTGTAGCAGAAGCACTCGGCGTTAAGTGTTTACTGCCAGGGCCGCATGATCTCTCTGGTTTGATGTTGCAAGGAGATGGTTTTGGAAGCTGTGAGTCCCCAGTGATTTACACTGGATTACCTGATGGTGCACGCACAGTCCGGGCTGGATGTTGGCTTGTGATGCCTCTCCTGTCAGCACTGCCGGAGGGCGATGCGGATCCTGTGTCGGTTTTATGCTGGTGATATGGACATTAACTGATCAAGCGTGAAACTTGCTGGAACAAAGGTAACTTGTTAACACCCTTCTTGAACCAATTATACCTGGCAGGGTGAGTTTGCATTGGATCAGTGTGGAAACGTGTGACTGCAGCATTCCTGATCCACTGCTTGAAGCCCTAGAGCTTTGTGTACTGACTCCCCAAGCCTGTGCCGTTACCATAATGCGATTTGTGATATGTGGTATGTAAATCTTGGGTGTATAGCAGAGCAATGGTGCTTGATATCAGAGCTGTGTCTTTCTGAAGTTTTCCAGTTGTTTGCTGGGGGTATTTTTCCTGCATCTGGACCTTAAATAACTATGTCCCCCCTTCTCTTACATAAGAGTTTCTCCTGTTTGGCAAAAGGGATGATTCTTTCCTGTTAGAAGGACTTCCTTGATCAAGTCCTTGTTTTTCTGTGGGTACCACATCATATAATTCCATTAATAAACTTTTTAAGCTCCATCATGAAAGCAGTTACAGCTTTTTTTTTTTCCTTTGCTTCAGAGTTTCAAGCTCATGCCAGAGTGTCAGCTTCATTTCTAGGTCACTGGGCTGCCCTTTCATTTCCCCCTCACGCTCAAGTTGGCTGGCTTGTTTTGATTTGATAATATGCGAGGTGGTGTCTGCAGACAAAACCAGGCAGGCCAGTGAAATTCATGTTTCCCTGCAGCCTTGTTCCTGTTGCGTGTGTAAGTAATAATTTCCAAATGCTAGACCAGAGGTGATTGAAAACTGTCAAAGAAATAAAATGCAGCAAAGTCTGCATTACAGGAAATCTGTGTGTTCAGTGTTTTGGGAAAACTCTAAACTGACAATGGAAAAAGCTTTTGGTACTCTTATTTAAGGCTTTCTGGTCTTAAATGTCATTTATTTGGGAGGTGCTGAGGAGGCAGCCTGAGCATATCCAGGCTCTGCAGGAGGTTGCTGCTGGCGGAGGGGGACCTTGAGTCAGTAGCACTAAATTTCTGCGCTTGCTCTGCAGAGTTGTTTGGGATCTGAGCTTCAGTTGAGATAATTTTGCATGATGTGGCACAGGCACCTGGGCAGTGAGCTCGGCTACAGGCTTCTGGCAGGAGCTGCTGAGCGTGACTGGCAAAGGGTGGAGGGGTGAAAGGCTTCTCTGCAGCCCAAGTGGATGCTTGAGTGGATGTGAAGAGCTGAAACTTTCTGGGGAGCAGCATATGGTGTCTGTTGCTTGCTCTGAGTGAGGTAAGTGTTTGTTTTTTGCTGAGCTGCAAGGCAATGGATGTTCAGAGGTTTTTATGTAACTCCGGTGTTGGGACTGTGAAGCAGTTGTCATGTCATCAGTTAAGATGTGTTGGGCATCTTTATTTTTGGAGCAAATGATCCTGCTGACAGCATGTATAGAAGGTGTCAGCCAGCCCTATTTTCTTCTTCCTCTCTACCTTTTTTCCTTCACTTGTAGGTTTTAGGGTTGACTTTACTTTAGTATCTTGACAGGATTGTTGCTAAATTTTTTTTTTTTTATGTCTACGTGTCTTGAGATGTCATGATGCGTGTCTTGATGTCTTGAGATTCATGTAAAGAGCTGCTGTGGTTTTGGTCCAGATCCCAGCCAGCTGCCAGCAATGTTTCTGAGGGCTGTGTGGTGTTGGAGTGAGAAACATTGCAGGGTTTTGGGTTTTCTCCAGCATTATGAAACAGAAATAGAAGTCAGTGTGTACTCAAGGGTTGGGTTTTTGTTCTAACTCTCACACTGTGGAGAGCTAAGGTTTGTATCTTCTCCACTGAGGCTGGTGCTCATGAAATCTAGCACACTTCTGTGAATGTCCTTAAAAAAAGCTAAGAAATGGGGAATTTGCTTTGCCCAGAGGTGGAGGAGTCGTGCTTCAGAGGCAAACACAAGCACCCTGGTTGTTCCTGCTTCCTGTGCCAAAGGCAGTGTGAGTTTTGGTCTGTTTCAATGAGACAAGAGCTTTAAACTCCATTTGTATCTTATTTTTTTTTTTTTTTCATTTTGTTCAGTTGTGCTTTTTAAATGTCTGTGGATTTCTTCTCAGCAGGAGGTTTTACTCCCCACACAATGTATTATTGTTTGCCTTGCTCTAGTTCCTTGTTTTATGCGGAAACACCTTGAACCTTTGGCTGAGTTGGAAGATGGGTGCAGAGTCAGGCCCATGACTGCAGGCGTGGGCTGTTCCAGGAAGGACATGTCTGTGCACGACTCCTCAGCCTTGAGTTACCCGGCTGCTGCTCGAGGCACTTAATGTGTTTGGCTAATGCAGGCACTCCCCTGCCTTCTGATCAGTCTACACATACTTATTTTTGTTTTACAGAGGCTGATCCCTCGGGTAAGAAGGCTGCAGCCAAAAGTAAGTGAGTGTTCACACTTGCCTTTATGTAGTTCTTGAGTATTTTGCCAATTAATTCTTGGGAAACTGAGGCTAAAATAGCTATTGTAAAGGCCATGTCCAAGAATGCTGCTATCCTGAGCCTTTCTTCACTCATTCCAGTTTATGCAAGACTTGATAAAGGTGTCTCTGCTGTCTTGGCTACTTGTAATCTGCTTTACAAAGCCTCTTAGCTGGCAGAAGAAATGTCTAAATAAATACAGCAGCTTCGAGTTGCATGCAGCCTTACCAAGTCTATTTGGTGTGTGTGTTGAGGAGGCAGAACAATTAGTTACAGAAGAAAATGGGTCTTTTATGTGTTCTGAGCTCCCGTCATGAGACCAACCTCCAGTGTTGCGATAAGTGTAACAATGAAATCTGTATTAAGCAACTAATTAAAACTTGTGCAGAAGGGGGGGAGGGAAGGTAACAGCTCAACATTAACCTGCTAAGAAAGGTGGAGCTGAATGGTATCTCTTCATACCTTTGAGGCTGTCAAAACAAGAGAAATATCTGCTGACTTTTTACAGCTTCTGGCTGACTTCTTCTAAGCTCTGTTTCTGAGATCCGGGGACATTGGTTGTGGTGCTGGTTGAAGGAGTTTGCCACCTCACTTCCCTTCAGCATGTCCCAGTCCTTCTCTCTCCTGTTATTTTTGACCTGAGTAACTGAGTGAATGTCTTCACCAAGTAGTCATTTTTGTTTAGGTTGGCACCACTTTGTTGGTAGTGTGAGTGCTGTAGAGAGAGATGGGGAGCCAGTGGACAGACGCTCTGAAATCGGGGAGAATGGCTTTAATTTACACAATCTGGTTGTGTTTCAGGCCTCTTTTTGCAGCAGTAAATTTCATAGTACTGAATTCTCTTCCAAGGAGGAGATTTCCCCCCCAGACTTGTGTGCAGACCTGTTTGCAGACATATCTTCTAGCAGGAGAGCAACCAATTTTGCAACAGAACAGACCCTCACATAGGGTTCTGTTGGTGTTCCTGCAGTAGCAGGCATGCTTTCAGCTTGGAGTCGTGCTCAGACAGTGTTTGTAAAAGTTCAGTCATTTCTGTTATGGTCTGGGCAGCTGGGAAGGTCTGTAACATTTGCTCCTTTTTCATGAGTTGGAAATCGAGTGCCTGGTTCAGAATGGTGGCTGGGAACGTTCGTGGCAGGGTTTGGGCTTTTCACATTGTTGCTGCTTTGTGCTAGCTGCCGGCTGCACCACCTTTGTTCCTTGAATCTTGCTTGTGCTCCCTGGGAGACTCAAGTAGTCTGTGCTTTTGTGCTGTGGCCCTGCATATCCACCGGAGAGCTGATGAAGGGGAAAGTTGGGCAGATGCCATCCTCTGTGCTCTGTGGCAGCTTCTGCAGGCAGGAGTCCTGGCTCAGTGAGGCACCTGATGAACAGAGAGTGAGAGCAAGAGGAGGGCCCTTTTCTCTGAATTGCAAATTGCTTTTTCTGTCCCACTCTTTTCTAAATCTGCTGCTGGTCCTGAAGTGGCAGTAGGTTTTACTCCTGTGTGTGAGTGCGTGGATGAGCGTGTGCTGCAGTGGAGAGTTGTAAGTAACTGACATGATGCTGATCATAATGTAGCTAATGGCACTGAAAATATTTGCTTGTTTGTAACACACTGTGGTCTCTTCCCAGGCAGTGAAATTGATAGCTAAGCTTCAGCCGAATTTGGTGTGGTGTTAGGAGAGAAGGACATCTTTCTATCACTCTTTGACAGGTGGGCTTTGAGTGTTTAGGAGAAAACAAAGCATCTTTTTGTTTCTCCCCCCACTCAAAACCAACCAACCAAAAGCCAGGTGGAGGGCAGATCTCACATGCATTCTATTTATTTCCGTGTGCAAATGCATCTTCTTGATGTGTCATTAACCTGGTTTATCTCTGGTGCTATTTTTAGAAGCCTTATGGTTTATGGACAAGGAGCTCTTCCAATAAGTGTTTGTGAGCAGCCCAGCCTGGGTTGAGGGTGTTGGCACAGAGGCCACCGTGTCCTGGCATGTTCCCTCTCTGGCTTGTGGGCCTGGTGAGGGTGGATGTGCTCCCCCGTCCCGAGTCCCACACGGGAAAATCTGTGTAAGGCATTACTCTTCAGTTCCTGTGGCCATGGTAACCGACTTGGATACATCAAACTTGACTAATTAACCTAATGGAGAGTCGTTTCCATGCTGAGTCTCTCCCCTCGGATTTCAGGGCAGAACTTGTGTTGTCTGATCGACTAGCAACCTCTGCAGCCAGTGCAGACTTTCTCAGGGTGGTTTCTCTAGCAGGTTTCTTTCACGGGTCAGTTTGAGTTGGGGAGGATAGCTCAAACGGACTGATGTCTTGGGTGCTTCTCTTGCTCTGCATTTCCCTCTCTTTGTAATCTCTCAGATTCCCATGGGAGGAAGTCCCAAAGTCAGATGGGAAAAACTTGCTCTGATTTCCTCCATGGACTGGGTGAGGTGAAAGTGAATACTTTCCTGCATCTCTCCTGTTTCTGTAATGTAGGATCTCCACCCTGACTTTTCCTGTTTAAAATCTGTGAAATCCGCAGGCTTGAAACAAACCAGCACATCCTGGAGATGTCTGTGCACTTCTTTAGGTTTCCTCATCTTAATGTACTGTTCAAGGCATTGATGCTTTGCACTTTTTCTCCTGGGTTTAATTATTGTTTCGGTGATTGGAGCTGCAGACTGCAGCAGGGACTTGTGAGTTCAGCCTCAATTAAAAACCACCCTGTGCCAGGCAGATAGCGGCCGGCAGCACTGGTATTCTCAAGTGTCTCCAGCAGTCCATCAAAACACCATGTGATTGGCTCAGTTGAGAAATCTGAGTAGGCAGAAAGCAGTTTCTGGGATAAACCTTGTGAGTGCTTCTCAAAATAGCCTGAAAGCAAGGTTTTGCTTTCCACAGCTGCTCTTAGTCCTTGAGGCTGGTCAGAATTTTACATGGATTACTAAATATTGTGAAGGTCTGATCTTCAAAAACCATAAGATCCTTTTTATTTTTCTTCCTTTTTGATGCTGCCTCTGGTATGTTCGAACTTAAAGGATTTGCATTTTCATGTCTTTTTAGCCTTAATTATAAGTACTGAGACCTTCCCTACTTGCAGTTCCAGCTTTTTATATTTTTCAGCAAAGCTGATGACCTCGTGTTTGACCCTTGGAAACCTCTTGGGCAGCCCAGCAAACAAATGTGCTGTGAGAGGAGCTCTCGAGAGTAGCCTGAGCCATTACACTGGTCAGTCATTGACCAGGACTCTTGTTTTTCTTCCTTTGAAGATCTGCTTAATCATTGGCATTGCAACCCCCGCTGTGCTGGGCACCTGGAGAGGTTTGCTGGTTGCTCCCCTCATGTCCTGAGTGATGTGGGAGGTGTCAGGGGGGCTTTAGAGAGCCCAGTGCTGTAATCAGGTTTTACTGGGGAAGAGATTGTCATTGATATCCCTGGGATTTGGCATCTATATAAATACGCAAGCCAAGCTCTGTTTAAGTGTGTAGGTTCATGTCAGTTCATTTGCCTGAGAATAAGGCAACGAGCATCCCATGATCATGGTCCTTTCATGTAATTTCTAGTCCCAAAATAAAACAAAATCTGATGAGGTGGGGCTTGCTGAGGGTAAATCTCTGTAAATGCTGGTGCAGCTGGAAGCAGTTGCTTCAGACATGGCTACTTTCAGGACCAATTGAGAGATGGGGATAAAAACTGTGTGACTGAGCTGGTACTAGTCACCCTGACAGAGATGGGCCTGGGTGCTGCATGGATGACTGAAAGTTTGTGAAGCAGCTCCAAGATCTTGGAGTTGTGAGGTTTTTTTCCCACTTTTATTTATTGTAATACCTCTGGGTAACAGAGAACATTCAAGAGATGCTGCTAAACTGAATTCTACAGCTGAATTCACACAGCAGAAATGAGAATTGCTTTTTTTGTTGGGGAAAAAATAAATCTGCCTTTATCACATCCTTGTTATTCTTCCAGTTTGTGGCTTGGAAAATCAAAGAAAATTGATAGTGAGGGCTGACTGACATGTGGAGAGAGGTAAGGTCCTGGCTTTCTGGGGACCTTATTTCATGAACTTTCTTGTCCTTAATGAGTTTGCTGATGTGTCAGTGGAACTGAGTTTTGTTGACAAAAATGTGGTTTGAGCCAAAATCTTGGCTTGCCTCTGGATTGCTGCCTAAGGGTTAGAGTGATTTTAAGCAAGGCTTCCAGGAGCATCCCTGCTCTTGTTGTGGCTTTGGTTGTCTCTCTCCCCTCCCAAACCACACAAGGGGCTTGTCTGCAGAGACCAGCCTGTGTTCTGTGCTCACGTACTGAGCAGAAGCCATGAAAAATGTCTTTCAGATGACAGTGATTTGGGGTAGCTCTAGAAAATAATTTTCTGCTGGTGGATAGTACCAAACTGTTTCCCTCCACCCACCCCCTCTCCCCCAAAACAAAAGAAGAGATGAAAGGATTCATTAGGAATTATTCACTCAGCTCTGCCGCCTGTCTGAGATCTGGCTGTCTGCGTTCATCCCCCAGCTCAGGGAAGGTCAGAGGGCATCTCCCTGGGGAGGATTTGCTGTTGACTGAATTGCACTCTGTCATTATCCTGCAGGATAACGAATGCAGTGGCCTCATTGGCACTGGCTTCAGAAAAAGCACGGTCATCTGCATGTGGCCTTGATGCGAGAGGCGAAAACCTGGGAAGAGCAGAGTAGAAAACCTCATCTTGTGGGAAAGATACAGGGCAGGCCCAGGTGGTTTGACACAGCAATTTGCTTGCTGCATGATGCTGAACAGGTCTGTAGCTGCTCTGGACCTCTGCATTATCTTGTTGGAAGTGGTGGGGGGACACAGTAAGGGGGTTTAAAGGAGAAAACTGCTTCTGATGAGGGGGAACTAGTTAGAGCTGTTCCTGGTTTGCTCAGTAGAAAATGTGGCATACTTATGGCACAGTTTGAGATATTTTAATGAGATTTAAACAATTTTTTTTCAGTTCGTTTTGTTTTCAAATAGGTTTCCTGAAAGAAAAACATACAAATCCCCCTGAGCTAATTGGTTTGTGATTTGAATTCAGCTGCTACCTTGGAAGAGCTTTTCCAGCAGCTGATCTGAAAACAGTCTTTCCCACAATATTGTGGGTTGTCAGTCACTGCTAAAGGATCTTGAAGTTGCTGGTGGGGAGGAGAGAGATGTTTTGTTTGATATGCATCTTTTAGTTCCAATGTCATAAAATACTCAGACGTGTGAAAAAGACCCTAATGGAGAGAGACTATTGGAGGGATGAAAGTCTTGGTAGCTGGAAATGAGTAAGAAACAGTTGTGGGTGCTGGAGCCCGTTGGGCTGGCTGAGGAAGTAGATAGACCTGAAGAAAATTTGCATTTTAAGCACCAATTTCAGATTATACCCACTGCCTTGTGCCTTGATCTTCTGGTAGCTGCTGGCTTAGAAGGGCTGTGCCCTTCCAGCATGTGGTTGCACTTGCCTGTGAAGTAAAGTATTAAGCTTCAAATGTTGGCCTTCACCGCCTTCAGGCTAAGTCTGTTCCCTGGAAGATGCTGTGATAATATTGCTGGCCCAGGTAATTTGCGTCTTGATGACAAGCAGCAGAGAGGAGGGCAAGAGTACGTGTGTCTGCTTATTGCTGTCATCCATCTTGCAATCACAAATTTATGAAATGCCCTTTTGTGTTACAATGCAGGGTGTGTGAGTGCATATTTAAGTGGTTAGTAAATATATCCAGTTGCTAGATTGGACCAAAACACGCTCTTAACAAATACAGACAGTGATGGTTCACATCTGGGTGTCCTGACAGTACAGTTTGAGGTGGTCTTAATGAGTTTAAAATCTTATACCCAAAGCAGGGCAATGATTGCTTGAAATTACTCTAATTCTGCTACCAGCATTAAAGGATATAAAATTATCTTGTGCTGAAATAAAAAAATACAGCTGCCTGGGAAATTCTTGTTCCTGTAATCCTGGAGAGTGTGTGGGACTGGTCACGAATCAATTTAATTGCTTTTGGGGGTCTGATCCTCCAGATCCTTATTGCTGCAAGAAATCCTCCTCAGCAGGGCAGTTGTCTCCGGGCTGGTGCTCAGCTGAGTGATGCATGACCAAGTAGTAGCTTGTAGCATTTATGAACTAGGGCAGAAGTAGATCCCGTATTCAGGCAGAGCTGTATAAGCCTCCAGTGCTCTATACTAGGCCCCAAATTTGCCTATGTTATAAATAAGTCTGTGACTCTGTGCATGTGTATTTCTTTTTTTAAGCTGAAGGCAACCCCTTAAGCTCTTTTCTGCAGGTCTGTTCAAGCTGGGGCATGGGGAATTCCTAAGAGGATTATCATGGTTTACTTGATACAGAACTTGAACTTGAGCAATGGCTTATCTTATCAGTGATAAAAGACATGGAAATGAAGTTTACGTAACTGAAGAAGCCTTGAACGGCAGCTTTTTTTTTTTTTTCCCCCTGCTGGAATGATAGATCTTTCAAGTTCTTCCCTGCTCACAACTGCAGTGTTTCTGTTATCTGGTGCGTACTGTCTGGTTACCACCGGCATTTATTTCCAGCTCTGTGTTTGGAGCAGTTCTCTGGAAAAATCTAAAGGGAAAAGGGTGGAGGGGGAGATCAACAGAGGCTTAGCAAGATGAGCTTGTGGGCATTTACTGCTTTTGCTGGAAGGCTTGGTGTCCAGGCTGCAGGGACTGGTGCTGCTCACGGCTTGGTTGCAGGCTTCTGTATTATACTGAGTTTGACATGCCAGAGAGCAGATCCACTTCACCAGTGAGCTGTGAGCAGGGGGCTGGAAAGTCACTAAAAGTTGTGAGTTAGCTTGACCCTGAGAACCAGAAAATGTTGGGACTAGATGAACATGCCCTATCTGTTCCCGTTGGAAAAAACAAATGAGTGGGGAGGGCCGGGATAATCTCTTCAGTGGCAGCTAGAAAACAAATGCAGATAAACGTCTGGGATTGTACTCCAGCTCCACTGATGGATTGCTCTGACACAGGGTGGGGCACAGTGTCCGTGCCTCTGTCCGGGTGATGGAGGTGGTGCAGCACCCTGACTGCTGCTGCCAGAGGAGAGTGGTCAGAGTATGGTGGCACAGGGCTGTGGTCTCACCTGCCACTGACCCCCAGGCCGGGTATGCCTGCTTGGGGATGGGCTGGGCAGCTGTATGTGCACAGCAGGGCTGTGGAGCAGGATGGGCTGTGGCCACCTGCTCAGCTGCTCCTGGTACACAGGGGTTGGCTCTTACCATCAGCCTCTCCTTTGAGGGGGAGATACACAGTGCTCAGCAGGCAGCTCTGTGACCAGGTGCCCTTCCATCCTGCCAGATTACAGTGGGTTTGTTTTCCCTGGTGTCCCACACCTGCCTTGTCTGTGCTGCGTGGGAGGAATTTTATTTTTGAGCTCTTGCTGTCACAGTTTGTGACAATGCCACAGAGGCCTGGGCCATGCTGTGCTTCCCACAGAAGGACTCATCAGACAGTCAGAGGCTGGCAGGCTGACAGCACTTATTAGAGGTAACCTTCAGGAAATGCCACACACAGCCCTTGCTGAGCTTTCTGGCTCCAGGCACATACAGTATTTACACCACGATTCTTGAGTTTCCCTGAAGGCTCTCAGCCTGCAGCTGTCTTTCTATGCTCTACCACCTGCCCCATGTCCTCATGCTGCAATGCCTGGGGTGGGTTCTGGCTGCCTCTGGCAGGAACCCACCATGCCGGGAGGGGCTGTCAGCAACAGCTCTTCCTCTCTCTGTGGCACAAGGGTCATGTCCTTTGGCCTCCAAAATGGTGCTTGTAGTAATGTGGTTTTGTAGCCTTGGGTAAAGCCAGCATCAAGTTTTCACACTTGCGTGTGCAGGGAATGAGCCGTTAAGAAATGCAGCACCTGCACAGCAACTCCTTGTTGGAATTCAAGGGTATTACATTGGATCAGCTTTTCTGACTGAGCAGGTGACTTGCTCAAGTGACGGTGTGTAGAGTTAAAAGCCAAAACCTAAGCACTAAGATTTAAAAAATTTTCCTCAGGTTGTCTTGGTGGTGTTTTTCCTCCCACATGGGGTGGGAGGAAGGAAATATGTTAATATTATCTGGTTCTAGTAAATGACAGTGCTGAACAGCACCTGAGTACTTTGTGGTGCCAGAGCCTGAACTGGATAGGTGTGGGGAGGCAGTGCTGTGCACCCCATTGGGACATTTGCCCCAAAGGCAGGTAGGTCAAGGATTTTCTCTGCTTCCTGGGTGAGAGGTTATGGAATGTATATCTGAAGGATGGGGTTACGGGATGTGCCTAGGCCTGGCCTTGCTGTGTTGCCTCCAGAGTTGATGGCTCATGTGTCTTCTACAGACAAAGGAGTGACATGTTTCTAGCAGCAGCCGGCTGGAGGTTGTTCTTGAGTTCGGTTGCCTGAGTCTGTTTGGCTGTTTGATACACC
>WEIV01008891.1:3802-54646 GCA_013390005.1 Calyptomena viridis | reverse complement strand
GTCCTTTCAATTTTATTTTTATAATGTTCCAGTGATCTGCATTTGCCTGAGTCTGGAGGTAACAGCCTAAAGCACATTTTGGGTAAAGCTAAATATAAATAAGGAGCTTTTTAAGCAGTTGTATGCACACTCTTACTAGAGAGTTTTAGGGGTCTCTAGCTTTAAAATAACCCCATTTCTTTGAAAAGCTGAAAACAGCAAACTGTAAAGTTGCTCAAGCCAGCTGGCTGAGCCCTCAGACTAGCCCTCCAAGGCTCACTGCCTGCAATGAATAAACGTTGTTCTAATCTTTGTGCTCCCAGCACAGTGGACTGCCATTGAGTGAGACACACTGTTCCCTGCACAGTTAAGTAGGCATACCTTCTTTTAAGAAGATTTTGTCGTGATGGGTCTCGATCTAATGGATGAGAGCAGCTGTAACAAGTCCTGCTAAAGACAAAACATCAATAATACTCAGCCTTCTTCAGCTGTCAAAGAAACAGGTGTTTACAGTTACATTCCTCAGTATAATTTCTTCCTTTAGCCCAATATAGCCTCTGTGGCAGCATTTCCAACTGTCAAACTCCAGTAAATACTGAACAGCCATGCTTTTTAGAAGTGCAGCACGTATTAATCAGGCTTTAGGAAATAGTTAAAAGCAGTATCGTCTCCAACAGTTGTCATTCGAGAAGCAAAAATTGAAAGAAAGTGAAAAATTAATTTAGTCTTTATTTGCAGAGGTTTGTAGGTGTTGTTTCAGTTAAAGCATTGTGTTCACTTCCTGCTATATTGCCCTTGAAAGTAAGTGGTGGAAGAGTTCCAGCATAGAGATCATGTATCTTGGTTCAGAAAATGCTGCCATTTATGAAAGATTTACAGAATTGTATGAACTAAGGAAAAAATCTGTTACATCAGAAGACTTTAATGTTAATACATCCCAGAAAGCCTATCTGTGTGTTTACAGCAGGTTTATCTTTGTTCCTCACACCTATTAAAACAGTTTTCCTAGCAACCATGCGATCTGTTCTGAGAGCAAGTGAACTGCATGGCCTTTTGTCTCTGTTTACTGTCTTTCTCCTGCCCCCGCCTAACCCAAATTCCTTCCTCAGGAGGTCCCTTTTTCATGAATCGAAATGATTAACATGCCAGTATTTTTCTCTAGATCTCTCATTTACATAGAAGGTTTGTAGATGGGTTCTTTAGATGGAACAGGAGCCCCCTGTTTCTGATGAAAAGACTTAGGAATTTTGGAAATCCCCTTGTTTGGTTTTTTCGTGCAAGTGACTGTAAAGGTCACTCTTTCCTTGTGCTAACATTATCTAGATGGGTTAGAGAGTATTAAGAGCAAGGCTTAGTTTAGCGTCCTTTCCCCTCCCCGCTCAGATTAGATCATGCTTTATCAGAGCAATTGTTCCATCCTCGACATATGCTGGGCCGATTTCAACTGCAGCATTTTGTGAAACTGATTTTTGATGTATACATTCAAAATCATGTTCTTTTCAGCTTAGTATCTGTATTGGGCACCCTGCTAAGCTTAACATTTTTCTGTCCACATTCAGTTGGGATTTCTCCTCTTTCACGTAATATCAAACTAGAGGCTGACTGTGAGAGAGTGCTACTAGCAACAGAGCCTGTAGCTCAGATCCACCAGCACCAGCTGAAGGGAAGCCAATCCAAGTAGACTCTGCAAGTGCAAAGTTAATGATACAGGACCTCATCTGTGACCTTCAGCTGTGAATAAGAAATTCTCCTTCTGTTCCTTAAGGGTTGTATCATGCATTGTATTCCCTGCCAGGTAGTGGGACAATTTTCTGAGTGTATTTACACAATTAGTTTAAATGTGTTAGTTGGATGTGGTGATCTTTATTTGTTCAGCAAACCATTGCACTTCCTTAGGTTGCATTGGAGGCTGCTTTAGGAGATCATATTTACCGTTTTAAGTGACTTGGTACCACAGCCTTTTTACGTTAAGTATCCCAGCTGTTGGAAGTGTTCAATCTTGTTTCAGCAAAGGCAGGTTTTGGAGACAAGCCACGGAAAAACAAGCCTCAGGAAAAAGTGTAACAAAGTTAAAAGTACTAGCTGTCTGTGGTGGTGTGGTTGATTAACGTGTGCTGACATGGTCGGGAGTGTGGTGCTGTCCTTTCGCAGCATTGGTTTGTTTCCCATGCCTGCACACGGTGTACTGTCCTCCTCATTCTGTCCTAGGGAAGGCGTGAAGCAATACAAAAAGTACTTAGCAGTGCATTTTTCTTTTGAGGTAGAAATCATTTTGGAACTAAAAGGAGCAGCAGAAGTGGAATTTGAACTGATAAGAGGGATGATTAAACCACATTCTTCTGGATGAAATGTGTTCTTATCCATGCATTTGCTGCTCTAATTCAGTTGCACTTTCAGGCTGACCCACGTTACAAGAAGCCAACAGTGTATATAACAAAAGAATGGCCTTTTGAATGCAGGTTCTGGTACCTGAAATCATCACCAATTTAATCATCTCTTGGGTGCTTGAAGCTCCTGATTCTCCCTATGTGTGGCTGATAGAAAATGGGGTGTGGATATGAGTGTAGACTCTGACAGTACCAAATGGTGCTGCACTTTCTGAAGGAAAGTTTAATCACAGCTTCCTGTAATTTCAAATTAACATCTGGATTACTATCGAACAGAACAGAGCTTTCATAGCAAAGTTAACCAGCCCCACACAGATTAGTATCCAAGTATATCACTTGAATATATATTGCTTTCCCTTCTACCAGCTGTGTAACCATCATACTATAATAAACTCTGCAATGTTTTTTCTGTATCAGAGGTAATACTTCTTTTCATTCAAAAGTTAGCAGCCTTTTGTCATTAAATATTGATTTCTGTATACATAACTTTGTCCATACAGGTGCTTCATGCAGTTACAGTTCTTTGCAAGAACCAAACTTTTCATAAAAAGTAGTTAGCCTTTAATTGTTGCCTTTTTTTCAACAGCTGTACGTAGTTGAAATCCATTCATTAGGGTTGCAAATTCTTCACAGAGAACCAGAGCTATGTTTTTAGGAAGCAAAGAGAAAATAAGTGGCATACAGGATCAAGTGGTTTTCTTCCTGAACAAAACTGCTTCCCAATTACACACCTTGGAGTCAGTGGGAAGTAGTAAAGTTTATTCCAAATTTGGATCCTGACTTGCCCAGGAAGAACTTAAGCTGTTTGTCATTGAGGGCACAGAAAATACTAGAGGTTTGGAAAAATACAAGTATCAATTTTGAAAAATACAAATATCAATTGATTATGTGCTCATCATTAAAATATTCTACCATCCAATATATGTTTATTATTAAAGTATTCATAATTTTTGAGCTACGTTTATCCATCTTTATCACAGCAGCAGCAGAAGATTGAAGTTTGATTTTACAGTGTATCATATGGGGAAGCTGAAAGCTGTGGCTCAGGTGGAATGAAAAAGGATATTGCAAAGCCTTTCACATGTTTTCTGAACAAACGCAATCACAAATTCTTCTCTGAAACAGATGAACAAACGAAATAGGAAAACCACTTAGAAAATGTCACACAGGAAGCTCTCCAAGTAACTACTTGCTTGGGCATTGTATCCCCACGTCTCTTACTAATGTCTGTATTCCAAAAGAGTCCCTCACTGCTTCTTAAGGGGAAGTAGTGTGAAGTTGCATTGATTTTTAGAATGTGCTCCTGTGATTTAAGTGCTTAGGAGACAAACCAGTATTCCATAAAGAAAATATTGTACTGTCTGGCTACCTCAGAAAAGTCCCTGAAGAGCATAGAGAACTGCTTATGGAGAATGTCATTGTGACACTCAACACTAACACATTTTCAGAAATGGTTTTGGTCTGTTTGTTGAAAACATTGTATAATGCACTGTGAGAGGAACAGGCCAGGTTTTGGTTTTTGTCTGCAAGGAGGATTGTGACTGGAACTGTTCAGGGTAGTGCCAGCATGTGCCTGACATCTTAAATTCAAAATTTGATGACGGGATTTGGGGATTTATTTTTTATGAAACATGAGTTTTATTTCATTAAGTGAAAAATTGTAACTTTTTGGACAATACTTTCCATAGTAGTTTTAAAACCATTAGGTGTCAGTATAAAATACTGTGTAAAAAAAGAAGTTTTTACACAGCAGCAAGAAGACAACACTTTGGGTTTCAATTTAGTTTTTGTTTTCTTTTAATGAAAATATATGGTTTCTGCAGGTAATGTGAGTACAGATCCCCTTTATCACCTTTTTTTCCTTGAGCTCCACATCATTATCTGCATCCCTTGTTTTATAGCCCCAGTTCTGGGATCTTTTTGAAGGTCTTTTTTTAGCTACTGCTTTCTCTTAGCTCAGTGGAACAGGAAATTTCCAAAACACTACGTGTTTGGCCCATTTCTTCAGACTGCTTTCTGCAGTCTGGTAAATTCTTGTCCCTCCAGTGACGAGGTTGGGATCACCATGTTTTTGGAGGTAGAAGGTGTGGCAGCTGCCCTATGAGGGGGGAAAGGAGCACATGGACCATTATGAGGCAAGAGCCACCACAGTGGTTTGGGCTCCCATTCCCATCTGGGATGGGGTGGGATGGTGGCATCTGTCTGAGCACCTGTTGTGTGGTAGGGAACATGAGCTGTGAGAGATGGGTACTAACACTCTAGCTGCAACACTTCATGTTGTAACATCCTTCTACAGAAGATGACTTATCTAAAGACATACTTGCTATTGTTAGCAAGCGTAAAGCAATACCTGTATTGGCTAGGGGAAGCCCAGAAGTGCAGTTGACTTTTGTATCTTTGCAGTGTTTGAGACTGGCTCCATCTGTTATGCAGGTGGTGACTGTGTTCTTCCAAAGGGTAAGATGAATGAAAGCAGCTGCTCTCTTGAAGGTTTGCCAGAGTCAACCTCGTAACAAATCCATCATTTGGTTCCTTCTCATTTGCAAAGACACATAATAGAGGCAGGCCAAGACAGTAGGTGAAGAGGGAGAAGATTATTGGCATCAGTAAGGAGGTATGGATTAGCCAGTCAACCATGTGCAAATGTAGTTTTAGTACTAAAACTGCCCAAGAGTTGGGCAGTTGGGTGAACCCAGCCCAAGGGTCAGATCCAAGAGCAGAGGGGAAAGGGTTGCACAAAACCCTACTGGTTTACTGCCCAAGCACTGGGAGGAGAAGCAGATGAAATACAGGACATCTCCAAAACAAGATGAAAGGTGAGGAAATGGAAGGTTGACAATGTTAATGAAGCCAGGAGACCAACAGCATCAAACGCTGTCCTGAAACTTGGCTGGAGTGATTGTAGAAGCCTGCAATGAGAACACCATTTTAGATTTTCTTAAACCATAAAGTTTTTTATTTGTTCTATTTCTTCCTCTCCCTCTCCACCACTGCCACTGTTGCTTCAGAAGAATGTTGATGTGGCTCAGAAGGATTGCCTCCCACTTTTTTCTGGAGGCATTTTGTGTGGCATGAAACAAAGAAAGGCACTGGCAGTACGTTTACTGCGTCTTGCTAGTAGTACACCCACATTTTTTTCCTTCTAAAAGAACTGATTGCCCAAACACTTACACTTTTGTAGATTAAGAATTCAGCCAAAGAGAAAATATGCAAATAATTTTCTAAGCTGCTAATAACTGTAGTTTACTAAAGTGCAGCAGCATTGTAGTAGTGACACTAATTACCCAGTTGCATCTTGACTTAAACTGAAGTGAATGCACATTCAGAGATTGTGTAACAGCAACTTCTGAAAAATCCGGGTTTAGATGAGCAGTTTAAGGGAATCGCTGTGAGTGCTGTATTGCTGACTACAATTAGGATTGAATGCAGCCCTTTTCCCATTCACAGGTCTTTGTAGTGGTGCAGGCTTTGAAAAGCCTCCTCCCTGTAGGCAGCAAATACAAAGCTGTTGGTACAGGCTTGTCATGGAGGAGCAAAAGGAGCCCCCTGGAAAGCTTGCCTCCTTCTGCCCAACAGCTGAGGCAGGGGGTCTGTGTGTGTCTCACCACCCTCCTCCTCGAAGCCTCCTCCCACCCATGGTGTCGTCATCCCGACATGTGCAATTTTCCCACACCCAGCCAGTTATCCGAGCAGGCTCTGTGGCCTGGACTGTCTTGAAAAACTCCTTTTTATCAGCTGCTTCTATCCTTAGTTATCTCAGGTCTCTTCTTCAGGTAATTTATCAGTAGATTGACTTCTGCTCCTCACAAGAGTATCTGGAGAATACTCTCATTGCCATGAACTCACAAAGGTGTCCCTAGATTCTGCCAGAATGTGTTTAGGAAGAAAATTGGGTGGATTTTTTTAATCATATCTTTTTGTCTCCTGTCATTCCTCACAGTCATCTCTGCCATTCTGGGAGTGCTTCTTTGTGGTCAATTACTAATCCCTAGCTAAGAAAGCCTCCTCCAATAAGTAAGATATGGTTCCTCAGAGGTTTTACTGCATAATTGTCTGTTTTGCTACATAATTACATGTGCCACACTAATTGCTGAGACACATGCACTTCCAGAGTTACATCCAGTTACAAATGCGTGCCCTGATCAGACAGTTACGTGTGTGTGCCTTAAGAGTGAGCTATGGATTGTAGCTATGATAAGAGGATGGGCTCTTACTAAGAGATTTAAGTAGAACACGTCACCTGTGGTTCTGTTACCTAACTTGAGTATCAAATTTGGTGTGATCCAAAATGATTCAGACATTAAAGCAGTGATGAAAGTACACATGCTTTAGTGAATGTGGTCTCTGGGACCATCAGGGTATATTCCCAGCTCCATGGTGTGGAGGTGCTAGAAGCACCAGGAACAGGGGGCCCTTCTGCTCTGGTTTGGCTCTGCAGGTTCATGTGCACGTCTGTTAACTGGTTTTCTATGTCCATTGTAGATATGTTCTTGTGGCTGCAGAGGACATGTAGTTAGCTACTAATGTCACTAGTGACTTTGATCTGTCTGATTAGAAGCAAGTATTAGCAGGACTATAACTGCGTAGCCATGGTTTGTATGAAGGAGGACGGCCATCAGCCTCACACTTTGCACACACTTCTCCAGGTACAACATACCTCCTTTTTGCACCAGTAAGCCAAACAGGGAAGATTTAAACCCAGATATCAAAAAGGTATTGAAGACTTAGTCCTGTCACCTGAGTTGTGTTCATGAAGCTCTGCCAGCAAATCAAGTGCAATTCTAGCCCTTTCAGGTTAAAAGAAACCTTATCTATGATTCTTTCATTCCTTCTGTGCCTACTTGAAAAAGTAAGGACTTTTTGTACTTGTTCTGTATTTGTTTGCAGACCATCTGATTGCTTGAATGTATCTTTAATAGGACTAAGGAAAAATCTGGCCACATTTAGATATTTAAATGATGAAAAAATACAAGATGCTTTAAGAAAAGTGCTATGAGAATCTTCAGGTGGAGTATTTCTAGGTTCAACAGAAAGTGAGAGTAGAACCACTGAAGTTTGTCAAGTAAAATATATAGACAAAAGCAGCTTGTTTGTTTTTAAAAGATTCTTCCCAATGTTTAAGCACAATTAAGAAAAAATACTTAATGGCTGAAGCCGGCATTGTTTTCAGCTGTGTACAACTAAGTAATTAAACAGAAACATCTTTTAAGTGTTTTTAGAAAGAGCTCTTCCGGCTTACTGGCTGTAATTCTTTAAGGTGTGTCAAATATGTTTGTGTATATAAATCCAGCAGCAGTGTGATTGTTCAGGTCACTGGAAAGTGCCGTTGTGCTCCTTGTTGGTCATCCTCTGCTGCAGTGTGTATTAATAGCATGCTGGATAGGGAGCAGCAAGGGTGGGGGTGACTAGCAGACAATGGTGCCCTTGTTGACGGCCACTGAGTTCACAGGGTTTGATCATTTGCCATTTGCTTTCCAAGCCTATGCCTCACACATAGAAACAGGCACAGAAAGGGAGACAGAAACCTCATATAGCACATTTCTGGTTTAAAATGTTTGCCAAAGTGAATAGACGTGTCACCTTTGGTTTTCATGATTTAGGAAGTTAGCAGGAGTTAGCAAGTTCTTTTTGAAGAACAGGGATTAAAGTGTTCTTTTCTTTGGGTATTTTCTGGGGGTTTTGCCTTTTAGCTGTATAGAATTACTGAAAAAGTAATTGACATGTTACCAACCTAATCAGAAGTTCCTTCAGACTTTACTCACAGAAAGCTCGTTGGGCTGCTTGACCAGTAAAATCTGCCTATATTTGCCTATAAATAGTGTTTCTTTTAGTAACTTCCTTGTGCACAGAGGCAACATGTTGTGGAGAAATAGGAATCCAATGCATCTGCACTGCAGATCAAGGAAGTGGGAAGGAGGAGACCATGTCTCTGGTCCCTGTCATGCTCCTTGTGGTGGTCTTCATGCCGTGGGAGTTGCAGATGCTTCCTGTCTCCCAGGTCCAGTTCTGTGTAGGTTTCTGTGTGGGCTGGAGGAAGACCCCATGTCTTCTCAACACCATGTAATTCTACCCTGTGTTTGATGACCAGGAGTGAGCCACTGAGAAATGAGCATTCCCTGCCATTTCCACATCCTTTTTCCAAACTTGGTAGGAATTATTTTCCTTCACATTAACATCTGTTTCTTCAAAGCAGGGGCAGTAATACTTCCCATCTGTAGAAGCATTATGAGATTTCTTTTAGGTGTGGAAAGCATTTTTAAAATACCAAGATCATAGGTGGTGTGCTGCATGTGCAAATCTTTGAATAATCTAAACTGCCAAGTCATTAACAACTTGGAAATCCTTATCTTGTTCTTAGTCGCAGACCAAGACGCTGACATGAAAAAATGTCAAAGTGAGGATGGTAGGCAGATGAGAGATTCTTAAATGAAAGTTTGTTGTTGTTTTAATACCTTTTCCAGCTGATGGTGAGGTATCTTCCTATTTTTGTGTTAATGGTTTGCCTTGGTTTTTAACACTCTGGGGGAATGCTTTAATCTCAAGTTTAAGAAGTGCTATGATTTGCTTTTCGGATGGTGTTTACTCTGCAAGAAATTGTGTGGGGGTTTTTTGGGACTTCATCGTAGTTCTGTTCTCTTATTTTAGAAATCTTCCAGAATCCCTGAGGATGACATCCGGTTGAGAAAAAACAGAGACCAAAACTGTGCCAATTTCTTGGAGCCAGCTACTGTGCTTGCTACAAAGGAAGAGAAAATGGAAATTGAAGTTCCAGTTTCTGAACACAAAAGCATCACCACAGTGGCTTCACCACATCCCATAGACAATCCAACACACTTCTTCTCCCCTGCTGCCAGTCGCAATGGACTTAAGGAAAGGCATGAATCTCTGGACAGTGAAGTTGCTAAAGAGATCAGATACCTAGATGAGGTGCTGGAAGCAAATTGCTGTGATTCTGGTGCAGATAGTACCTTTAATGGGACATCCTCCCCTGAACCCAGTGCAGTCTCCATTATGGATGGCTCAGGACCATCTGCTAATGTCAGTAAAGATTCAGTATCCAGTGAAAGGGAAGAAAATGTGGCTGACAAGCAGGTACCTTTGGAAGTTGAACCATGTGAAGCTAGCGTAACAGATGAGAACCTGAAATCTAATGGCCATTCCTTGGGTGGACTGAGCAAAGACACTAAGGAGAGTCTAAAGGTGCCAGGAAGTCCTACTTCTTCAAACAGTTCTAGAAGATCCTCTAAAGATGGAGAAACAACTCTTACAACCCTTAAGAAAGAGGCAAAGTTTGAACTACGAGCCTTCCATGAAGAAAAAAAGCCCTCAAAGCTTTTTGAAGAAGAGGAAGAAAAGGAAAAATACAGAGTCCGGAAAGTGAGACCATCAGAAGAAATGATGGAACTTGAAAAGGAAAGAAGGGAACTTATTAAAAGCCAGGCTGTTAAGAAAAATCCCAACATTGCTGTCAAATGGTGGAACCCTCCTCAAGAAAAGCTTCTGGAGGATCAACTGGATGAAGATCATCTGGAGTCTCACAAGAAGTACAAGGAGCGCAAGGAGAGACAGCAACAGCAAGGTGCAACACCAACATCCCCCAAACAGGTCAGCTGCTCCTTTGTACCCCCAGAGCCAGTCAGTATCAAGAAAGAGGATATTGTTACAGAGCAAATTGACTTCTCTGCTGCCAGAAAGCAGTTTCAGCTGATGGAGCATTCAGGTCCATCTCAGGGTCAGGCCCCACTGAGGCGGTCAGGAACACCCAAGATGTTCTCCATCAAACCCTTCTATAAAAGCCTCAATTCTCCATATGTGGACAGGCCACTGTGCTCTTTGACAAGACCCATTTCAGTGTGTGGGCAAACAGGACAGCTTGAGGATAACAATGCCATGGTTGTTAAAGCACAGAAGGTCTCCTGTACCTCAGAAGATGATAAAAGTGCTCAGGCTAACACAGCTGACACAGCAAGAGAGCTACCATGCAGTGATAGTCCCAGAGCTGGACCAGCCTCAAAACTGTGGGCAGAGGATGGAGAATTCATGAGTGCAAGAGCAGTCTTCACAATGGTGAAGGATGATGGACAGGGAATTCTAGACCAATTCCCAAAGTCAGGCAGCACCTCTTCCCCTCCAGAGGAGCTTGACTCTGGTTTGGATGATTTGTCTGTTAGGTCTCAGGATACCACCGTCTTGGAGACCCTTTCCAATGACTTCAGCATGGATAACATAAGTGACAGTGGTGCCTCCAATGAGACCATGAGCGCCCTGCAGGAAAGTTCACTGGCAGATTTCTCTCTGCCACAGACCCCACAGGCTGACACTCCAGCAGAAAGCAGGGGTGAAGGCATCCCCAAGTCTTTCAGTGATCCAGGCTGTGATTCACCCTCCTCTGCCTTGGCAGACTCCATGCTGATGGATGACCACCTGGAGTACCATGCTGGCCTGCTGGTTCAAAATGCCATCCAACAAGCCATAGCTGAGCAGGTGGATAAAGGAAACTGCAATGAAGAAGAAATCCCAACAGAGAAAGAGATTTCAGTTAAAGAGCAGCCAGCCACCACTGGGCGAGCTCCAGCCTCGAAGGAGCATCATAACCCAGTGTTTGAGCCACCCCAGGTATCTTCACCAGTTCAAGAAAAAAGGGACACCATACCAAAGACTTCAAAAGAAGAAGACTCAGGACTCAGGGAAGGCAAGAGTTTGCAGCAGTCACCCATGTACTCAGCCAGCCAGCCATTCCTTGTGGAGGAAAACAGGCATGAAGTTAGCTATTTTAGCAAGTATTCAGAGGCAGCTGAGCTTAGGAGCACCGCCTCCATCCTGGCCACACAGGAGCCTGAAGTGACTGTGGGCCCTTTCAAGTTACGGTCAAGGAAACAGCGAACTTTGTCAATGATAGAAGAAGAGATCAGAGCTGCCCAGGAACGAGAAGAGGAGCTGAAGAGACAGCGGCAAGGTCTGCAAATAGCGCCAACCTCTGTTACAAAGAGTGCACCACCCATGCCCACAAGAACCATGTCTTACAAAACTGCACCAGGTAAGAGCCTAAAGTGTCAGAGGGGAAGTGAAAAGTGACTGAAGGTTCAGGTATGGCTTAGTTTTATGTCATTTTTGAATGAATACATTGTTTTGGAGAGGGTGGGAGGGTCGTGACTTCATCTGCCTGGAAACTGCAGGCAGAAGGACTGCATGGGACAGCCTGACTTTATGTGGGCACACCTATGGAAGGTTCTGTTTTTTCACAAATATAGTGCAGATTTTTACAGATGCTGATCATCATTACTAAACCCTGCACGCTATTCATCTACTGCCATATTGTGACGTGTCTCTCCCTGTGCTGGTCAGACCACCCACTGAAATTAAGGATCATCGCAAGGAAGGACAGCAGCAGTTTTGGCAGCTGTGTAGCCATTTGAAAGACAAAACATACAAGGCCTTTCTTAACAGGCTTTCTTTTCTCTTGCACATCATTAAGGAAGTGCAAAGATAGTGAAGATTTACAGATTTGGGGGGTTTGAATCAGATTTCTTTTTCTGTGTATTTTGCCTTCTGTTTTCAGGTCTTTCTTGGCCTTAATGAACTTTATCTTGTAAAATGATCTCCAGAGACCTGAGTTTCCATGTATTTCAGGTGGTGTCATTCACTACTGAATTAAACTGGGACCACAAACAAAATGCTTAATAGATTCAGTAGAAATCCTTCTCTGATCAGTTTCTGAGTTCTTATGATGACATAGTTGTAGTTATGGCATATCTCTCCCTTCCCCTTGTCAAGAAATAAAATCAAGCACTCATGCTTTCTTAATATAATACAGAAAAAAATATATGAAAACAACAGAAACATATACTAGGCCTATTTCTGTGTAGAGATTTTTATATGCATATACCTACACATGCTTTGCAAGTACTTGAAAGGTTTATTAACAGTGATCATTGTGAATAAGTATCCATTTTACTCAGAGTACTTAGATTCTGCCCTTATTTCCACTAGTGCAAATATGAGCCAGTGATGGTCCTTTTCTTTTGAAAGTCATGGCAAGCTTTAATAAGATCTGGATTTAGTCTGTTACTCAGTATGATTGTGAACTTGGAATGTTATGGAGCATGTAAATAGCTAATACTTGGTTTTGTTTCTTCTGCAAAGAGGATGATTTTAACCTGTGTTTTTTACCAAAAAATGTAGCAAATGTCGATCGTTTCTTGGAAGTACTATTGTTATTTCTCCTATAGAACAGCATTTTTTATAGGGACCCCTTGTAATCTGAGGTGTTTTGAGCAATATCTGACAAGATGTGAGATGTTAGGGCACCATAGAGTCAGCTGGGAGGACTCCTTGCGCAAAGGTGTGCTTTCAAAAACAGCAGCATCTGTGGCTGAAAGTGCTCAAAATGAGGCTGATAATGATTATATTTTACTCACAAGTGGTGTTGAAAGTGCTGCTGGCGCTAATGCTTGTTTTAATGGATCATCTGGGAAAACAGTGTACTACTTTCTCTAAACGATGAGGCATTTACTTTGTGTCTGTAAAAATGTTTGCCATAAGTTATGTTCTAGAGAAAATTACAAACTCCTGTTTATAATGAATCATTCCAGACAGTTTCCTTTAAATGTCCAACTGCCACATGTTCAAGAAAGAAAATTTGATCTATTAGCCAGTGACTCAAGCTACTGCAATTTGCAGCTGGTGACAAGGCAAAGAAATAATTTCTAGGAAAAAAATTAATATGTGGCAATGTTTAAGAATGTCACTGATCAAAAAACCACAAAGAGCATTACCAAAGTCATTCTTTAATCTTGTGCTTTCTAAATAGCAGATGTACTCAGCATAGCTCTCAGCTGGAGGACGTCAGCTCAGCACCCTTAGTGTTGCAGCATGCGTAACCTCAGCTCATCTCATCCTTGCTCTGCCTTTAGCCAGCTGAACTGCAGTTAAAGCTTTCAGACATCCTTAAAAATAGGGAAGAAGAATACCATGTAATCCCTTGGATGATTGCTAGTTTCCTTTTAATATTTACAGGGTCTTTTCAATATTTGCAAAAACAGAGGTAAAATGTAATTCAGCAGAGGCAGAAAATGCTGGGTGCAAAGCTTTATTGCAGCCAGTTACAGAGGTGATGTACAGAGCAGAAAAGAAGACCTGCTTCTGGAGGACAGTGTAAAGAATATGCTTTAGAATATGTCTGGTACTTTAAAATGAATATCTAGTATCTGAAACAAAAATAATAGTAATACTACCACTAATAATACTAATAAAAAACAGATACCTCCTTCAGCAAATTGCCTTTCCCAAAGGGAGAATTGGCACTTGTAACATCAGGATACCCCACGAGAAAAGGATTAAGGGTTCAAGTCTGAATTTGAAAAATCTGTTTCTAGTCCTTAAGTAGAGAAGTGTAAACTCACCAGAACTGTTTTGAGGAGGTATAACAATTAAGTTAATTACCACTGGCCTAACTGTCAGGTTGGTTTTAGATGGTAGTCTGAACAGAGTAGCTTTACTAGGACCCCAGGTGTTCCTTGCTTATTTATTACTCCTGCTCCTCCTCACTGCTTTGAACCACGTGGATACTTAGATGGATAACAGAAACACAAACCACAGAAAAGGACTGCAGTGAACTGCGCTGTAATTTAACTGAAGTGTAGAAAATTAACACAATTCATGTGGGTGTATGTGTGAAGTAACTGCTAATTACTTTAGATAGCAAACAGGCTGTTTTTACTCACCCTGATGTACAACTTTCATACAGCTGATGGTAACACTCAATTTTTCTGTCAACCATCCAAGACAATCCGAAAGATCTTCCAGTAATAAGTCTCTGTAGTGCTAACAAGTATCCTTTAAAGTTGTTTGGGGTGCTTCGAAGCAACCTTTTAAACGGTCTCAGATAACTGGATCAAGAAACAGTATAATTTCAGTGGAATGTGCACACTGCACAAAGGGCAAGACCTTCTCCAGGGTACTCCAGGAAAGGTGAAGATGAAGAACCTATCCCAACTCCTTTGCAAAAATTTGGGTTTCCTGCATGAGGAGACTCAAGAAAGACCAAAAAAGTGTCTGACCATGGCTAAATGGATGTGGAGCTCTCTTTAAATTTGAACATTTCCTGTGTTGCTTTGCTGCAGCTTCTGCTGCACTTGTCACAGTGTACGCAGCTGCGGAGCAAGCCAGTGGTTTCTTCCTACAAGGTACAATATCTCTCCTGAGCAGAGCAGTTGGGGCTTTGTGATAGTTTATTTGAGCAGGATGATGAGACATGATGAGCATGGCAAGAGACAATCCAACATAAGTTTGGTGATGTAATGCCCATGTTCCTTTTATGAGAAGTAACTTAGACTGTGAAGGACCTGTATCTAACTTCCTGTAAGTGCCTGGGTCAAAGTAATCCTGTTAATCAAAGGAGGTGTGGAAATCATTACATGAGAAGTCTTGGTTCATTGGAGGCTTTTCAGTTGGAGAGAAACTCCTTGTGAATATTTGCTGTCTCATGATGAGGCACGGGGAAATCCCTAACATAAGAAGCTATACCTGGAAGAACCTACCACATCTGCCTTTTCAGTGCTTGTCACTAAAGCATTGCCAGATGAGACAAAAGGCATGTTGCTGTCCCTGCACTCATCTGCAGGCACTCAGACCCACTTGCATACCCATCAAGGAGAGCTACCCACCAAACAGTCATCTTCTGTTGTCCTCAGCTGATGCTATTGCCCTTGGCTCTCACTAAATAAAAGAATTTCAGTGGATGGCATAAACCGAGTGGAGGAGTTGCAGTTTAGACATGCAAGCAGTCAGAGACCTTTATATTTTAGGTAACTCTTGTCTCCAGATAGTGAGGGATGAGTGTGTGCTGTCTTCTTCTTTCTTCTCCCTGCTTTTTTATCCTGAGTGGCAGCTGTGGAGCTTAAGCCTTTGTCAGAGGAGCCGCTTCAGGCTGAAAACCATTTTCCACTCCTGTTTTTTTACTAAAAAATACCTACACTAAGGAAACTTCTCAGGTTCTGCTGTAGCCTGGAGTTACAAAAAGGGTAGTGAGAGGAGAAGCAGAAACTTTGGGTCAAAATATTTTTAATATTTGTAGCCATCACAAGATTTTTAATGCCTTATATGCTTGTAAAGAGTAAGGATCAGTTATAATACATATGCATGAACTCCTTTATAAAATCAGAATTTTGAGAAAGGTTAGAGCAGAAATGTTTATGAAAGATGCTGTTTCTTTACGCCTTTATAGTCACTGATATGAAAAAAGCAAAGTTCATCGTTCTTTTCAAGGATTTCTCTGGAGTGCTCATCAGTTATCTCCTAAACATTTCCAGGAATGCCTTAACAGCATACTAAACCAGCTCATTTGTCATTTGCTCTCTTATTCCCTTCATAGTAGAAAATGTCTACTAAGTGAAAGGATCTTTGAGAGGTTCTTTATTTAGTGGGGTTTTTGTGTGTTTTTGCATATTCATCTTGATCACCTGGTGTTCAAGAAGAGCAAAGAAGCCCACCTGTCACCTGGAGTGGTAATGAGACTCTGTATTACCAGAAGGACCTTTTTTTTTTGTGTACTTCAGCTATCCCCTGACTCCAGCACAAACTAATCTCCTAAAATAATGTCTTGCTAAAATGTCTTACTTTGAAATGTTTTCTCTGGTATGGAGATGTCTTAAAAAAATGCCAGCAGCATCTGTAAGTAAAAAGTAAATGTGTACATGTAGATTTTGGATGCTGTAGCCTTTTATATATGTATACATATATGCGAACATACACATACAATGCATACATACACAATGTATAGGTATTTATACAACACAAAGGTTGAACTCAATGATTTTGGATGTCTTTTCCAACATTAATGATTATATGAATATATGAATGAAAATTGATGGGCCTTCTGATGGGGGGGGAGTGGATCTCCTTGAAGATATCCCCTTTCTAAAATGTAAATCCCCAGGACCTGTGATTTGCATTTTTCTTCAGGGAAGTGTAGTGGAAGGAGCTCTTTTCAGCCGTTAGGCTTGTCCATAGTCGGAGCATTCTGTGATGTGTTTGCATCCCTGAGGGAAAGCAGAAGTTGGGCAGACATCTAGAAGCCTCATTCTTCCTGCATTACTTGCATACATCCAAGGCACTTGGTAGTGTAAGAGTAAAGTAATACAGCAAAATATTTGACCCTTCATTGTGGTTTTAAGAAGCTGGAGTTTTTTATTAGCTGGTGGGGGCTAGGAAAGAGGCTTTTTTAAGAAGCTGCTGGAGTTTTTCTCTGCTCTAAGCTAGCCCAAGGTCGACTGCTAACGCCTCTGTGATAACACATTTAAGAGGGAGTAGGAAAAAAAGCTGGGCAGAACACCATGGCAGCTTAAGAGAAAAGAGGGTGGGAAGTTTGATTAACACCAAGGTTGGAGAGAGGAGAAAGAGAAGATGCCTTAAACACTGGAATAGNTAGTAGTAGTAGTAGTAGTAGTAGTAGTAGTAGTAGTAGTAGTAAATACTTAAGATTCTAAGTTAGAGCCTGTTTTGCTTGTGTGAAGTAGTTAATAAACAGTTGCTTGTAATCCTTATCACAAAAGTTGAGGGGGTTTTTTTCCCTTCTCTGAGAAATTTTAGATCTATGTGTGGGCTCTCGGCTTTTAGCCAGAGTCAAACCATGACACCCTTAATCAGGCCTTTTATCTTCACCACACTTTTTTACCCTCTGAACCTAATTGGCAAAGTGACATTAGTTTTTACTCTCTCCTGCTGAGGAGTCACACATGGGTGCAGCTGGGCAGCTTAGGTCTTGCCCTTGGCCTCTGCTTTGGCAGTGTAGCTCCTGGTTGTTTGAGGAGCAAGTCTTGATGCAACTCAGAGAAGAATCTGGGCCCACAGAAACTCCTCGTCCACTCTCTGGTAGGGTGACTTAAGGAGGATAAATTTCCAGTCTCAGCACTACACCACCCAGCATAAGTTAAGCCTGTAAGGAGAAACTAGTCAACTCTGATCAGAAACGAAACAAGCCCAGCAAGGGGATTTCTTGTAAAAACACCTCTGCAGTGTTGACTCAAGATTTCACTTCTTTCTTCAAGAATAGATCCTGATGATTTTTACAGGAGGTTTCACGTGTGCTCTTTGGTGGCTTCCACTGTCATGATGCTTTTTGAAGGAGCAGCTAAGATTTTCATATGTTTCAAAAACAAGTTTCATGAAAATCTGCACGATCCATGATCCTTCTGATTATTTCACTTATTTTTAAGAGGTTTGCAGTGGGTATTTTTCTCTTTGTTGGTTTTGTGTTTTTTTTTCTCATCCATTGAAATGTCTTATTTCAAAAAATGATTATGGTCCCATCTGATTTTGGTTCAGCATTGCTTTTTCCTGTCATAGCTGAGAACTCGTATTCCCATGACCTGCCACTGTCATCCTCATTCTTCCTACCAGGACAAGATGAGTGGGTGGCTCACTTCAGATCAGTGCCTGGTGATCAGAAAGGCAGGCTGTGCTTCCCAAAGAAGCATGAGTTATCTACCCCCTGAGCTCCTGCAGCTTCTGTAGCTCCTAGCACCTCTTGTTCTGGTGTGCCTTTTAACCACCTCTGGGGTCACTCTGCCTAAAACAGGCTTCCATGGGCTGAAAATGGCCTCCGTCAGAGAGAAGTCAGGTTTCTGACTTCTTTCTGACTTTCCTCCAACTTGGAGACTGAAGGGCCCTGTCTGAACAAAGGACCCTGTTCTGTCTCAGGTCTCCCTCCAGGTGCACCCTGTACAGCCTGCAGGTAACTGCTGCGGGAAAGAGCAGCACCAGGAATCAACCCAAAGCTTTTCATGCTTACATGAAGCAGATATAAAGCACTGGACAGAGAGAAAAAGCCAGCAGTGCTTAACAAGATGCCTTCTTTGTATGTCTTGTGCATGGTCCCTGTGTGTTTTATTGTCTGCACCAGAAAAAAAATCATCTTGCAGTTTTCCATAATCCTAAAAACATTTCCGAATCACTGAAATGTATCCTGTAGGAGGGAACACAGGTAGTTCAAGCAGATACTACTGTATTATTACATTATTAAACAATAATGATGGGTAAAAACTTGCATTGTGTCATTTGGTGACTCTTCTAGGTTTTGTAAAAAGATTTTATAGTGTTCTGATATAGTGGATTACATGAAGAGGGAGAGTGTTTTTAAAGTGTGTGACCATCCTGATTTTCAGATTGTTTCATAGGCTTTGCTCCAAACTCCCTCTTCATACAAACCTTGCTGACCATGCTTCTCCAGCTGTCGTTTTTGGTGAACAACTTGGGAGTCCTCAGCTTAGAAAGGGATCTTTCTTTTTCATATCGTTGCAGGGAAGATAGAGAAGATCAAGCCACCTCCATCCCCCACCACAGAAGGCCCTGTCTCACAGTCAGACCCTCCACCCGAGGAGTCTGCAGGAGCCCCGCGACCTAAGAACCTGATGCAGACGCTCATGGAGGATTATGAAACACACAAAACTAAGAGACGAGAAAGGATGGACGAGGGCAGTGTAAGTGTGGTTTTCCTTCTCAGTTTTTACTCTGTGATACAGACCTTGACTGACAAGAACCAACAGACAACAAAAAAATTATTTCACCAGAATCTGCTCCAATTGCCTGGCAAGTGTCTAAGGGTTTTAACACATTGTATGGGTCGGTCAGGTGTTCAAAACGGAAGAATGTTGACCAGTGGAGAGGAAGAGAGTGTCACTGCAAATATTAAAGGCAACTCATATTAAATTTCGTTTTAGTTGATTAACTAATAATAAGAGCAGTGGGTAGCTGCCCTGCAGTTGACAGATTCTGTAAATTCCCACATCTACAAGACCCTCCAATGGGTTATTTTAGTGTCTATAAACTTTGTGGATCAAGCATGTATTCACATCTGTGTTTGTAGACCCACAACATCCCATCCCAGTGTGCTCAGAAGTCATTGTAACTTGGTAACTTCTCTTGTGCAACTGGGCTGGGAATGTCTCAGAAGTAAACCTGGGTCCTTCAACAGCCAGCTTGCTGTTTCCTGCTGGATTTGTTGTCTTTTTACCACACAAACAATAGGAGAGTTTAACCCAATTAAGGTCTTCTTCATTAGAGGCACTAGTAAGAAGAGCTATGAATTTTTTAGCTGGAAGTATCAACATTCAAGAGCAATTATTATACAACCTGTTGCCCAACAGAGCATGAGCTGTTTCTCATTCAGACTCATTATTACTGTGGGCAATGAGTACAGAAGGTAGTGAGATATAAATTAAATATAGAGCTTCTTAAATGGACAGTGTTTGCTGAAGCAGATACAGTCCTCCAGGCATTTCCCAGAGATGTCAGAACAATTACCTTAGTACCAAGGAGCTCATACTCCAACAGACTGCCTTCTAGTGATGTTCATTAAAGGCAGAAGGGTCTCGTTAGGAGTACAGAAGTAAGTGAAGGTTTGTAATGTGAATACTGCACTAGTCTGGCAGCTTTTAATCATTACTGGTGAATATTGCACAGTGACATATGATACTTAAAATCAGAAGGAATGCACTGTGAAGGGGTCTTGTTGACCTTCTGTTGGCTAACTAAAGTGCAAATAAATTCATTTCCAGTCCACACCAGAAACTTTCTGGTCCCTTATTCTACTGACCCCATTGAAAAACAAGACTCCATTGTCCATTAGGCTCCTACAGCCACACAGGAAGCCAGCTTGTGTGCAGAAGCATACCTTGTTCTGGCAGTGGCATCTTGGGGCAACATCTTAGGAAGGAGCCACTCTCTAGTTTCTTCTTCTCCCCAAAGCACCAGTGAAATGGAGTGGCTCCATCTACTCCAGCGAGTGCTGTTTTCTGGCATCTTCCCAGAGGATCTCTCCCCAAAGAGTGCTCAGAGGCTTGCAGAACACATCTCACAACTGTCATGAGCTTTGCAGAAGCTGTGAGGAACATTGAAAAAAGATGGGTTAAAACTCCTGCCATGCAAACCAGAACTGGTCCTTGGGAGTCCTATACCAAGTGTCTGTCAGTCTGGTGGCTGGAAACTTCAGCACAGCAGAGAAACTCTCACTCACCCTGCGCTCCTCCTCCATCCCTTTGAAGAGCAAAGGTGACTTGCCCAGCCCATGAAGTGGTAGCTTGTGGCTGAAATCTCCCACTGCTGTGATGGTCACATACTACTTGTCGTGCATGTTATAGCACACAAAAGATATGCAATATGTCATTATATCTTAAATCTTCTGCAGTTCTTCAGGTGCTTGTAGAGCTGCACATGTGCCCCCTAGAAAGCAGGCTGCCCACAGTTGGCTGGTCTCTTCTGCAGTTTGAAGTGAGCTCTGATATCCTGGCCAGAGAGGTGTCCTCTGGGTGCCAGCTCAGCTAGCCAGTGCTGCTAAAGCTGCTCAGACACTGACTGCCCAAAGAGGCACTGCCAGAGCATTGGTGCTGGTCAGACAACCCTGTGGAATAGATTCTTTTCTGAGATGAATTGTCAAGTGAATTTGCAAAGCCCCAGTGCACACTGAAATCCCACAGTGTTGAGGTTTGTTGTCGTTCTCCTCTTCTGTAAAGCCACTGCATAATGCCAAACAAGATTCACATTTTTGCTGCTGGCCATCCAAAATCCTATTGGAGGTCTGTGTCCTGCAGAGCCGAGGGAGAACTTCCTCAGACCAGCAGGAGTGTTTTGTTTCTCTTCCCTGCCTTTTTCCGCTCTCCTTTGGTAAACAACTCCCACCATTGACAGGAAAGATAATTTAAATAAGAAATGCTGCACTGACCACTCAGTTTGAGCTAATATTTTACATGCCAGATAAAGCAATTATTATTTAAGCAACAAATAGCTTTGATTTGTCAGCAGAGAACATTTGACCAGTATTCACAGGAAAAAGGATTTCTTTAAAGAAGCAAAAAAGAAATCACTGGACTGTTTTTAAAAATATATGAAATATAGTGGGGGAAGGAGCATAACTGACAACAAGACAGGCAGCTGCCATTTGGAGCATTATGTCCTGAGAGCTAAACATGGCTGAGCATTGGCCTTTGTGGGTAAGGGGAACCAGAGACTTCTTTAGTACTGGGAACAGTCAGAGTGCCATGGCAGAGCAGCCATGGTCTCCTGAATGGGGTTTGTGTACAGAGGTTTGATGTCCATGGAAACTCCCTCTCATGTGCTGAGCACACCCGCAGTACTGATATGTAGAGATTTACTTCCTCCCTACATGAGACACACCAAAAGACAGGAGAGTGGTTTCAGTGGGACAGCTACCCTGTTCTCCTTCAGGCATCGCCACCTTCTGTTTTATGTCTGGCTTCAGTGGCTACAGTGTGGCCTCTCTGGCCTGGGCTTGCAGGTTTTGCCTTTCAGAAACAGAGGGCAAATCAAGTGCATCTGTTCTTGGAAGAACTTTACTGCTCAGGAAAGGGGGCAGTTTCTTCCAGAGGATGTGTTACTGTACAGGTTTCAACAAATGAGTAAAAGTGAAAAAGCAGCAACGACAAAATATGTCAAGCACTGTGATGATAAACAAGAATAAGACTGGCCAAGCAACATCATTAAAATAACACCAAACTTACTTTCCTTTCTTTTTTTTTTTATGACATCGAAGTTGCTTGAAATTGTATACTATGGTATGTGCCAGCCAGTTCTTGCAATTTCTTTAATTTGTTCTTGTTTCCTAGTTTATAACATGCTTGTTCAATGGACTAATGCTGGTCTTTTCCTTTTCTACCAGTACACCTGTAAATTACTGTCTAGCAAGGTTACTTCTGAGGTACTTTTCAACTGCTTATTTATTTTTGCTTACCCTTGCATGGTGATTCCAAGTGCATGTTGCTGCAGTTGACATTTTCATACTGTGTGCTGCTGCTGTTTCATATCAAAATCAGGATGCAAATGTGTGTGTATGATATTCCCTCATATATCTCATCCACAAATATTTGCGTGGCTGGTTTTCTAACCCTTGGATTCTAGTTACAATTTCTTGCACAGGAAAGGTTGCAGTTAAAGGGATGGGAGCTGTTGCCCAGGACTTGAACATTCCTGATGTGAGAAATGAGAATTTCTCCTTAATCCCTTTTACCATGTAGGTAGCAAAGCTTAAGGCTGAGATCCAAGCATCCTCAGATGCCAACTGAAACTGGCTTTCCTTTGTCTCTGATTACAATGTATTCAGCACTGTCAAAATCTCTAGTATTTTGTAAAGAACCTGCACACCAATCTTTCATCTGTGGAAGAAGAGTCAAATCAAGTGCATGGCCTCAATCTGTTGCATTTTGCAAACCTGTCCTTGTCCCTGTCTGTTGTGGTGTGATGACTGATCACAGTCACATAGCTTAGCATCAGTGTTGGTCTCAGGGTAGAGGAAATCCAGACTGGCCAAGGAAAGGGTATTTAGAGTGACATTTGGTATTTCAGCAGGGCAGAACTTGCACAGTCATTATCTGCAAAGCTGGACTTCACCAAAGGCAGTAATTTTAAGCGCAGGTAGTTGATACTAACTACACTTTTGCAATATTTAAGAATGAGGGGCTCAATAAGAGGAATATTTTAATTGCCTGTAATTTTCTGTGCAGATTGTGGTAATGAGTGACATTCCTTTTTCCAACATTAGCAACATTAGTGAACCTTCCACTGTTTTCCTATTTCATAACATTTGGCCACATCAGCTGCGTTTTCTGTCCTGGAGAGTAAAGCAAGGTCAAGTCTTTCCTATTCATTAAACAATTTAGTGTGGGTTTTATCTCACTGATAGCAGCCAGTGATTCATCTTTGTGTAGAGTATTTATAAAGAGTTAATCAGTATTAAGAGCACTGTGCTTTCAGATGGTTTTTAACACAGGTTGGGCCTCTTCTCCTCCATAATATCTGCACAATAATCTAAGTCAAGATTTATGAATGGCAAGTAGTGATCAAAGTATTTGATGTTGTGTGAAAAGCAGAAGCTCAGGTGTAGATTTTACATGCCTGGCCCTTGGCCTTCTGCTGAGAAGAGTTGTGTGTCTCCCTTGTATAATGATAATGGCACAAGGAGTAAGGAGCTAGAAATAAATGTGCATGAATGGGAAAGGTGTTAGAAATAAAAAAGACTGTAGGACACAGCTATTCTGTATGCAGGTGAAAGGTATGTCCTCTGGCTGGTGCCCAGCATCCAGCCTCAGGCTGAAGAAACGTGGTACTCACTGGAAATCTTCAACCGAAGCTAAGCAGTTGTTTCAGAAGGAACAGCAAGACTCAAGGCACGATATGCCCTTCTCTCTATTGACCTCACAGCTGAACTGTGTCTCCTGTTCACCAGAGCCTTCCATTATCCACTCTGGTGCAGTCAGGTGTCTCAATTTTAATAATTGTTGGCAGCACTGGAGCTGGCCCAACTGTGCTTGCACTGGTTGGGAGCAGGGACTTCCACGCAGTCAGCCTGACAACTCCACTCTGGGAAGCAGGAAACAATCTCCCAGCAAGGTACAGTAACTGCCGAAGTTAAGCTACATGCAGCAAACTTTATCCACTTCATTAGGGCAGGGTAGCTGGATAACTCCCAAATTCCTGCAGTCTATAATACAAGCACATCCACTGGCTGTTTTAAAGATACTTAGTGTGTGTGCTTATAAATGGCATGTTTTTATCTTCCGAATCTTCTGCTTTTGACATTACAGCTATACGTGTATTCAAATTTACAGGACATTAGCTTGAGCTTCCTAAATACCAGTCCTGCATTAGAAGATAACTGCAGTAAGGTGACATTTATGCAATATTAAAGGCTGCCACTGAGCATTTTTATCTTGCAAAACAGAAAACTAACACACTAGATTTGATGGCATAGGGCACACACTTTATGTTTTAATACTGACTAGTAGCAATTTAATAGTGTTACTGTCTTGTTTCAAGTAAACACATTTTAATCTAAGATACCCACCTCCTTACTGTGCTTACTAGTGGTCTGGTATAATCCAATGAATAAGTAAGTACAGTAAAGAAAATACCTTCATATTGGAGAATCAGATGATCTCTCAGTAGTTCCAGTTTTATTTACAGCATTTAGTTTATCATTCCTGAGCAGAAATGCTCACATCTGCAGAAGCAAGCAGCCTGTTCCATGCATTTGTGCTTCAGTGTCTTTGTGCACAGTGTGCTCCATGGACATGTGTCCTGCAGCAGCTTTACCTCATGGTACTCTTAGATTTTAGACACCCAGACCTTTGCATTTTCTGGGTTTTTTTTTGTTTGGTTGGTTTGGTTGGTTGTTTTTCTAGGTCCACACGGGAAAAGTAAGTAAAATACTAAGCTCTAGAGAAACTGTTTTGCTTCCACATCAGTTTTGCTACTAATTTATATTGTTCAATATAAATTAGCCTGTACTGTACAGTAGTTAATTTTCTGACTACTCAGAAAACACCACTACTTCAGTGGTTGGGATAAATATAGTTTGGACTAAAGCATGTATGTATTTTGTTTTTTTTTGTTGTTGTCGGCAAGAGAGCAATTATCATTAAATCTTTTGGAGAGAAACTCAGGACAGGTTAGTCACCATCTTTAGGATGGATAGAAAAATTAATCTTACACCTAAGAGTGTTTCATTTTGTTTTTTTTTAAATCCTCAAAAAATAAGTCTGGGAGGAGAGAACCTCTGCAATTCTTAGCGAGACCTCAAGTTACAACCACAAGATCCACACAGCAATTTTTTGGAGAGAGGCGAAGAGTGGTTCTTACAGCCCTATGTATCTTTTGTCTTTCCCTTACACCTGCTTCTGCTTTTCAAATTCTTTTATTGCAGCAAGTATTCAAATCGCCTCTCCCAAATAAGACGTTTTATGTAACATTGCTTTTTCATTGTATGTCACCTTATCATTAGGTCATAGTTAGTTCACAAGCTTAAAAAGACTAAGCTTAAGTGAACTGTGTGCTTTGTGATCTTTCTGATTTTTGGTATATGCCTACTGTGTGCAATTATGAACCCTGGCTGCCTTAAGACACCCTGAGCACCCAAACCTGGGCCTGCCTGGGTTGCCCTGCCTGTAGCCACTGAGCTGATGTGGAACATCATCAAGGAGGGTACTTACAAAGCATTTGAGATAGCCTTTTATAACATGGCCAAAATACAGTGTGTTACAGACCCCCAAAACAGCTACAACAACAAAAGCAAAAGACTGACCTTTCCTTTGACCTGCTGTGGAAAGTTTCTGGGTGCTGAACTCATGATGGTATAGTCATCCCTGATACCCAAGAAAAAACTTTTATATGGAGATTGCTTACTATTTTTAGGCAAGCAGCTTCCTGGGTCATGAATTCAGTGCTCCATGGAGGAGTCCCAATTCCCCACTCAGTCATTTCAGTTGCATGCTATAATTATGCCACTGTTTCCTCTAGTGGGTCTAAAACTGATACAGCCTTGTAAAAATGAGGGTTGTTTTAGGCCAGACACCCTTTTCAGTAGATTAGAAGGATAATTCTGAAGTAACTATTCAAAAGGACCTTTAATTTATATTCTTTACCATTTATAGGGGTGGTTGTTTTAATTCAGAGCCAGAAATCACTTGTTTTCCTGCGAAGTCTAAGTCCACGTTCAATGCCCTCATGGTACTTCTGATACAAATTTGGATAGAGTTTTGCTTGGAGCAACCAACAATGTTTGCAGAAGTAGACAAGCCTCTGGGTATGTTTGCAGACTAGAGAGATCAATGTTAGAACCCCTGTTGCCATCTTTTAAGACACATACAAGCTGTGAGATCCAAAGCAAGAATTTTCAGTTTAAGGATCCTGACTGTTGCAAGCCATCATTAGAGACTTTCACAACATACTGATTTCCAGCAAAGAAACTGATTACTAGAAATTGGTGTAAATCATGTAAAATCCATATTTTTAGCTGGCATATTTTTATGAGCCAAATTCAACAGTATAAAGTGGCTGTTTTGATTTTAAATTTATGCTGAATGATGCACTGACACCCAGTCCCAGTTTTGCTTCTCCATTTTTCAGTTTGGATTGTCTTTTCCTTGGTTCAGACACTCAGAATCCCAGACATGTAGTTTAAACTGTAAGTCCTTATCCCTGCAGTGGGAGTAACTCCAGTACTCAGCTTACAGGCTGATGTCTCAGATTTTTTTTCTTACTGGTTTTGATTTTTTATTTTAATATATATTGTTAGGTTTGTGAGCACATTTGTCATTTACTGGGAGAAATAGAAACCACTCAACCCTTCTGCCCCCTTCTGGTCATTGCTCTGCAGGAAGAGGAGGCATGATTTTTTGAAAAATTTCAGAAAAAAATCCCTTTAGTGGACCTGAACTAGCTTTGTAGCCCTGGTCGGTGCTGAGAAGGCGATGGAGCTTTAGTTAAAATTTATCTCTGTTGGTCGAATTTTGCCTTTTAGTTCTTTGGCTTGTTCAAAGTCAAAAGAAGCTAGGAAAAAGAAATACTAGCATTGGCAAAACTCCACCCCGTCTGCAGCTCCTGAATGGAGGTCTAGGACTTGACTTAAATGCAGTATTACATTTTCATTCCCATAAGCAAAGTTACGATGGCTTGTAATTTTAGCTGGCAGCTCCGAGCTGATTGTCTGATACTGCCTGTACAGGAGCCTAGTACCTGTGTGCTTTTCCAACCACAGCTTGTCGCACCTGAAAGAAGAGTTTCTTTAGTCTTAAATTCACTATTTTTATTCCAGTCAAGGCTTAAGTCCTCGCTGCATCTGACTTTCTACACAGAATAAAATAGCGTCATCCATTTTCAAAAGGACTGCTACTCTTCTGCAGTCAAGGAGCGTGCAGAGCAGCTTGCAGGAAGCATTAGGGACCAGGGGTGGCTGGCATTGTTGCAGTGGGTGTCATCCAATTTTCTTTTTGACTTTCTTAAAACACATATTAAACTGTTTCTTACTTTTTTAGTTAATTGTTTTTATGTGTGTATGCGTATGCGTATGCACAATGCATATGTGCAAATATCTGTGTGTATGACTGTGTATATGAAATACATTAAAATGTATTTGGGCCCATCTTGTACCAGGCTTCTTAGGTCTTTCTTGTGTAAATCTCCCTTCCCATATGCATGGAATGATTTTTCACTCCAAGAGTACTTTCACAATGCACGGTCTTTTCTGTTGCCTTAGCGGCAAGACAACGAGAAAAAGATGCAGGGGTGGGAGGGCAGAATGCTACCTAGTTCTGCCTGAGAGGGTGATGTGCTAAAATAGGCAGCTGGCTTCTTTCTGAGCTTGATGTGCAGCTTCAAAACAGCCTCTGGACAAAGCTGCTGGGTGGTTGCTGGCTCCTAGTACTGAAGGTGTGTGGCTGCCTCTGGGGAGAGGGCCAAGACCCTGGGACAGGGCAGTGTGCAGCTGGACTGGGAAAGGGCAGCTGGGGCTCCTCTGAAAAGAGTTGGATGCTTCCAGACAACTCCTACCACTTCTGTGGTCCCGTGGTGTGGCTTTGCTCTTGTGTGCCGTCCCCTCACTTTCACATCAGCAAGTGTTTCATTGCTTGAGTCTTCCCATTTCGCACAAGGTGAGGCACTGGGAGCCGTGTGGGAAGGACTGGCTTGGCTGGTCCCTGCCTACCTGGCTGGTCTCTGCCTGCTTGGGTGCACAGTGTGGGACACGCCAACACGGGCCGTGGGCAGCTGAGTGACATCCTGTTCTTTCCCTTTCTCTCCTGACCAGGTCCTCGAGGCGACCAGGGTGAACCGCAGAAAGAGTGCTCTGGCATTGCGCTGGGAAGCTGGCATTTATGCCAACCGAGAGGAGGATGAATAACCACACTGCAGTGTGAACACAGTGACCAGGCATGCCGGAACCAAAAAAACAGAGAAAGGAAGAAAGGAAAAAAAACCCACAAAAACCCACAAACACAAAAAAACACCATGAAAGCAGCAGCATTTTAGTCCAATATTTATTAAATATACAACAAATTCAAATACAACATAGACAGAGAAATGATCCAGCTCCTGGCAATCCTAAAACTACAGGAAAAATACACCTAGAAAATAGCCCCTTCTTCTTCCCTCCATCTCCCTCTGAAATAATGCAATGGAGAGGGTGCAGGGGATGGGTACCAGCGGGTTGTTGTCCCCATTGATCAGATGAGCTACAGGCATATGGCAGGAAGTCTTCATGGATGAGTCTGTGGGCAGGGTTCACACTTGTGCTTCCTGCTGACTGAATTGAAAGCCCTGCCTTACCCCCAGGATCACTGTCCACCCAGCAGCACCTGTCAGAACCTCCTGCAGTTCCTTCACCTCCCACAGTCACTGCAGTAAGAGCATCATACTCTTATCCAGCCACAAAACACAAAGATACTGCCCTCTGTTCTATTTCCTTGAGGAGACTGAAGGGTTGCATTTGGGATTGGGCTGGTTATTTTGGGGAGGTGGGTTCTGCTCCCCTTTCTAGTAATTTATCTGTTTAAAAGGAGAAAAACCCAACAAAAAAGGGAGGCAGTTATTGCAGATGTACAATCCAGCAGACTCTGTCACAGTCCTTGTGTTGCAAACACAAGCCATCACAATTCAGGAGTGGAATAGATGGGGATGAGAGCTAAGCCAAATGGATTACCTTAGCTTTAGGATCCTAAATGCTTGCAATATCACCTGAACTCCAGGTTCTTAGAGCATATTTACACAACAAAGTTTCTAAGTAGAAAATCTGTATTTAGTGGATGACAACTATTTTTTGATGGCGGGGAGGGAAAAGAATGGCGTATGTGTAAAATCTCTGAAGATGGATAATTTGAAGTAGAAAGGTAGTGGGAAAGGGATACAAATAAAGGACATTTAATTTTTAAATGAGGCAATAATTGAACTAAGCCAAACTCTGGCCTAGAAAGAGGTATAAAATAAAGATAGTTATGTCTTCAACTATATTTATACAACATAAAAAGCCTTTGAAGTAGAGTGCTTTGTGGAAGTCTTCACATTTCCAGGCAACAAAACAGCTAAAGGGCATATTGAGTGGAAGGAATGAGCAAGGAAGAGCAGACAAGGGAAGAAAACATTTTTGCCGTTCAGCAGGTGTTTTCAGCACTACAAGCAAACCATAGAGCCTTTAGTTATTGCTTAGGCTTCAGATCAGCAGTGAAGGATTAGTGTGGTTCTGTTTATGCGTGTGGGCGTGTGTGTGTGTGTGCATGTGTGTGTGAGGACGTGTGTGTGAGGCTGGCATACAGAAAGTGTATGGCAGTGCGTGTGCTGATTATTTTCTCCAAAGCTGTTAACCAGCTGTAGGGGTGAGTGCTAATTTTTTTTTTTTTTCCGAAAGGGGATATAAAAATAAGGCACTGAGTTAATGCAGTATTTGTGATATTAAAATTTGACCCAACATGGTATTTGCATGAGTCACAATTGCAAAGTATTAACCAGTTTTGTAAGCTGACAATTAGGAAAAGAAATGTGGTATTTATTCTTGTGCTTTGTATTTGTATGTAGTATAGAGGCTGCGGGTTTACTCGTTCTTATCACCAAGCAATACAATAGGAATATTTTACAACTGGGAACCATAATTTCTGGACTAGAAACCAACAAGTTTGGGAGGTGATGGGAAAAAAGATGACCATTTTTCTACACAAAATACTCTGTCTTTTTTATAGTCAATTATTATTTTGACATATTTTTAAGAAATCATCATCCAGGATACTGTGTCCTCCCTAGGCCTTGCCTTGGTTTCATGACCTGCTGTGCTGTTTTATCTGGAAACAGCTCATTTAAAGTGAGTACCAATACTGTGAACTTTTGGTGCTTTTCTTAAACGGAGAGCTTGCAACCAAATTATTCACCATCACCACTCTTGAGTTCCTTCAGCATGTGATTTCTGTCCATGGACACTTAAAATTTTGAGGCTTATTTTCAGGGAATTGTAGCAAATACAATTATATGTACCCATGGACTCAATTCTGTCAATTGTCTCCATAAGTGCTATTGAACAGAAGAAAACCCTGCTGAACTGAGAGCTCACCATGATAAGGACTAGCAGGCTTATCTCAAGGAGGCACCATTTGGAGGCACCATGCCTATGAAGGAATTCTTTACCTAATGAAGTGGACCTGTTGTTCAGACATGGCAGTCAACAATGAACTGTGATTCATATCTGCAGGCGGGTCATTACTGTACAACTGTAGGAAAATCAATGGCACCAATGCAGCACTACTGAGACCATGCATCGTGTAGCTGCATCTGTGAGCTCTGCACGTCTGTATCAAGATTGCTGGCTTCCCTCTGCCTTTGAGAGACTGGAAGAAGAGAGACTGAAAAAAAGGAGTTTCCTGAGAAGACGATAAGGCCTCTGTACTTGTGATGAGGTAGTGATGTGATCTTGCATTAAATAGTGCTCTTCAGAGTTTCCCCCAATATTTGCTCCTGAAAGCTGGGACAGCCCTGGACTGCCTTCCCAGAAACTTGCAGTGTTATTTTCTTTAGCCTCGGGGCCAGTTTTTCCCTTCCGCTCTCTCATTGAGGCCAGTGAAATTGATCACTCACCATAAGTCATCTTTTCATGGCTCTGCCACATCCCCCCCATACCACTACAATCAGCCTGAAGTGACAGTTAAATTGTTCCTCTAGAAAGAGGATGTGGTGGTGAGGAGACGCCAGGCAAGAGTCTTCTGCAATGGAAGCATTCACTTTCAGCCACTGCAACAAAAGTATTTGCATGAATCAGTCCAGGACAGACAGACTTTCTACCCAGGAGTTTTTCTCTTCCAGAAATTATGGACACGTAGTCAGCAGCACATTCAGTGCAGTGGTAACAAGAGTGAGATGCAGTTTCCTTGCCTCTGTTATTTCATTTGCATGCTACCAAGCTTAGGTGTTTATATGCCAGTAATACATATCTATCTATATATGACTATATCAGATGCAACAAAAGAGCACTATTGCAGAGTTAACTTTGTCTCCACAAAAGAAATGCTCAGATCCTTTCCTGTGGCGAAGACTGGTTTTAATGAAACTGTGTATTGAGAAATAGTTAAGCATTAGCATTTGTGATTATAATCAGTTTGGGGTTCCAGTGCAGGTTTTCTGAACAATTTGTTTTTAAAGCTGCCAGTTTGGGCTTCATCTTGCTCTGTATTGACATTATCTGAAGGAAAATAGGATAGTATTGACATGTTTGGCAACCAAAAAGCAGCATCCTTGTCATGAATTATCAACCAGTTTCAACAATACCTGGCTTTCTGTATGTTAACCACTTAAATGTTATCCTGCTTCTGTTTTATAGTGACTGTGAGGCCTACAATGCAAGTATATAATTATTTTCTCATTAAAACAGAAACCTGTGTTGTGTTTCTATAAAGCTGCCTGTTCCTTCATGTTATTGCAGCAAGGTATACCCCTGCAAGCAGCATGTGGCTGGAAGAGGGTGGCCTGAGTCCCACCTCCCACAGCAGTCAATCAGTCTCTCCGCCTATTGTCTCGATGTCCGTCTGTCTAGAGCCAGGAGAGATCTTTCTCCACTCAGTGGTGTCAGTTGCAGGTATAAGAACATCCCTGAGTGTTTCTGTCCCATTAGTGTGCTTGTGGACGTTTGCAAGGGCCAAATCTGTTTTGTGATAAATCTCATGGTCTTTCTTACCTTGCTTCTTCCACACCTGCAGGAATCCTGCTGTCCTGCATGGCAAAGCACACCATTTCAGCCAGTTGTCCATTTCTTACACACCTGGCTGCAGCCACCAGCTGCTTGCCCACTGCTGCAGCCCTTCACTCCTCCTTCAGTCAGCTAGACCAGATAAGATCCCGTCTCTCACCCCTGCTGGGAAGCTGCTGTCAACTTCTTGCAAGAGCTGGAAGGTGCCGGAGCACCAGCTGCATAGCAGCTGCATCTTGGCCACAGGCACTTGTTGGGATCTGGAGAGATTCATACCAGCCTCTCCCCCTCCCTGTGCCAGGAAGAGTCAGGCATTTAATTATAACCCTCCCATGGGAGGTGGCAGAGGACACCTGTGATTTTGGTGGGAGTTGGCTACGGCCAAGTGCAGCCATCTAATTCATGCTCTCTGTAACACCAGCCCTCTTCTACTTGTGCAGATAGCATCAGAAATGACTACAGAGAGAAGTCAGAAGTGGGTTTACTTTCCAGTTAGTAAATACTACTGGAAGTCAAGAAATGGGCTAGAGAACAAGTTTGAAAATTTATCCACCAATTCTGTTCCCTATGTCCTTGAAGAAAAAGGAGCTGTTATCTTTTCAATACGGAAGAGGCTGTCTTCCTCTGCCTTTCCTTGCTCTGTGCTAAGAAGGACGGTGTATTGAACTTACTGGCACACAGTGGGAAAAGGAACTCCTAGACCTCTTCTTTGGGTTTTATGTGAATTAAAAATTGAAATTGGACATTTGCTGGGGAGCATTTAGATATTGCAGAAGTGACTCAGTGACACCAGTGGGTGGCAGCAGCTTAGGAATTTTTGCTATGCATTCAGCTGTTATCAGCTGTTGGTATGTGTTTCATAACACACACTTATGCATATTTAGAATTGCTGTTGCCGTGTTGCATAGCTGAAATGGCATGTGCCAAAGTTCAGAGTGTTTTTTACAAACTAGGTAAGGACTTTTAAAAGAGCCATTTCATCAATCATTTCTGGCATAATCCCACAGAAGATGAAGATAGTGCACCTCTTTTAGCTGGTTTTAAGAAGTCCCAGCCACAATAGGAAAGCAAATGGAGAGGCAGAGGATCTCTGCAGATACAGGTTTAATTAAAGTGCTTTAAAAAGAGGGAGAGTGTTCAGTACAATGGTTTTGGTTGTGAATGGGCACTGGAAATAGAAAACCTGACAAATGGGGTCTGTAATACAACAAACCAAATCAGAGCACCGCAAGCTACAGCAGGTAGGAAGGACAGGGCTAGGTAGGACCAGAACCAAAAATATGAGCATGAGCTTTAGCACTAAAGATGACTTTCAGTCATGTTCTAGTTACTGAATTACTGAGACGGGCGGTGCAGGGTATGAGTCCAGCCCTCTATACTTTCCCAGGTTAAAGGCTGAACAGCATCCCAGTGTTTCACATAGAAGACTGAGGGCCAAGGGCTATCCTGTCATACCAGCAATACCATAGGGGAGGAAAAAAAACCCCAAACCAAACCAAAAACCCTCACTACACAACAAAGCAACCAAAACCCAAGTAACAGGCAAAAAACCTAAGCAGCAACAGCAGAGAAAAAACAGAATGCCATCCAGATCTCATGGTCTGCTGCTAGCTCTGGCTGAGCTGTGATTAATTGGCAACCTAACCCTCTGCTCTATCAATGGGGTCTTCAGGAAGAGAGCTTTTACATGGCAAGCAGTGTGAGAGCTGCTCCACTACAGGCATGTGTCATCTCTGCCATGAATTCAGGGTGGTGTCCTACCAGGATCTGGAAATGATTCAGGCCTTGTTCCAATCTAGGATGCAGAAGCAGTGGCAAGAAAAATCGATGAAGGAATTAAAATGGAAATAAAAACTTTATCACATTCTCCATTGCTGCAAACTGCATGGGGAGAATGGCATGGTGCAGATTTGTGCAGGAGCAGTGACATCTGGAGGGCAGATTACACTGGCCATTTTAAATTGGCGTCTGGAAGCCAGATTCAGTACACAGGACAGACATGCTGACCTATATACCAGTCTCAGGACCCTTTCAGCTGAGCCCATTACAACAGCACCTGTATTAGTAATGCAACAACCCTTCTTGGGAACAGCAAAGGAAGAGAGGAGCCATGGCACATCTCACAAGCTTCCCACTGGGAGATAATTGGGATGGGGACCCTAGAAAAACCTGCTGTCCTTAGCATGCATACCCAGCACCGTGGTCATGCTTCTTCCTGTATTAGCTCCTGGGGTGCACGAGCCCTACCAGCCAACCCTTGCTGGGAGCAATTGCAAACTGTGTTGCCTTGGCAAGCAGCTTGGTGCAGAACTGTGGCTGGACATACAAAACACTTGGCATGTGGCTCTGCTGCACTGAACTCTTGCAGTGGGGACTGTTGCTGGCTGAGAAGTTGTAGGCAGGGAAGAGGGCAAGAGTAGGAGGCTGGAAAAAGCTCCACAAAATTGAGAGTTTCATACTGAGCTGCGGCAGACAGACCAGGGCAATGCTCTCACCATTGAGGTGTCACTGATAATGAGGCTGTGACTCAGACTGAGACAGGATGCTTATGTACAAATGGTACCCCCAAGCATTTTTTCCTCTTATAGTACCTGAGAAACCTCAACTCTTTTGGCCTTACATAAAAATGGGCATCAAGTCCTCAAGTTGCAACTGAAACACAAGAAACAAGGAAAATGTTAGTAGAAACACATGGATAATGACACAACCTTGGTGAAGCAGCTCCTCACAGGACTCACATGAGGCTTCAAAAGTGTTGCAGACATAACCAGTCATTAGGAGGAAAGAGCTCCGGTCTTTGCGAAGAATTATCTCCATGGAAAAAGGTGGAGTTTCCAGGTATACAATGGGAATTGACTTGCTGAACAGCTTTGTCACCCTCACACTCTGTGGAGGTGGCAGAAAGTATTCAGCCCTATTTAATTGGAGTGAAAGAAGAAGGTGCTAAAGTAGGATGCTTTCTCACTCCTGATAAGGCTTGTTTGCTTCTAGGGGCATGGTTTTAGGGTATAACACCAGCCCAAGGTGGACTTAGACTTTCCAAGTATTACCCTTTCCCACTCCCTGCCATCTCCTTACCCTCTGCTGTTACCTTCTGGTTTCCACACGACGCTACTGACAGCCAAAACATGGCTCTTTTCAGGCAGCAAGACTAGATGATTTCCATGGGCACAGATGTCTCGCTTTGTTTCCACTGAGCCTCATGGGCTGGAGAAGATCCTTGGGTAGATCATATCCCCATCCAACAGGTCTTTTCTCTGACCATCACTGCAATGCTCCATCAGCCTCCAGCAAGGCGCCCTCCCAGACTGGTTTCCTCTTCTCAGTTATTTAATTGAATTTACATTTCTTTGCCAAAGCATCATATTATTCATCCCATGGAAGATAAACTAAGACCCATGACATAAACCTTAAATGGACTAAATCTAAATGTACCAAAGCACAGATATCTATATATACCTATATATATCTCTAAGGATCTTGCTCTTTGAGGACTACTCAGCTGGAAGCTCATGGACTAAGCTTGTGCTAATGCACTTGGAAATGATATATGTTAGTGGGGTTGACTTGAAAGGGTATTGGGGAAAGTCAGGTCAAACAAAAACCTGTTGGTTGCATTACTCATGCCAAAAGGGCGTGATTTCAACTGTTCTTTAATGCTATGTTTGAGGAAAACAACTGCTGAAGAGAAGGCAGAGTGAGCTTGTATGAGGTAGTGTTTTGTGGGGTTTTTTAATTAATTTCAAGTTGTGGGACTTGTATAAAGAAAGTGAGGGTAAGTAGTGCAGGTCAGAGCATGGTGGTATGAACAGTGGAAAACAGAAAGATGAGTAAGGGAAAATCTTGCTGATAGAATTTCTCATGGAGGAAGCCACTTCTGAAGCCAGCTGAAAGCACAATCTAGGCAGTGTTTGAGCAGGACTGGAAAGTAGATGACAAATAGCAAATTTACCCAAGCTCTCTGAAAACTGGAAAAAAACCCCTCTGTCACTTACAGCATAGGTCTCACCTACCAGGTCTGGACTGTGGTGGTACACAACAAGATTGAGCCCAGCTGTTGTTCTTGGCCACTGTTTGCTGGGTCACTGTTCAGCAGAGGGGCATCAGAAAATGAATTATATCATTGTTCATGAGCCTCATAATTTATTGACATGCTGACTCTTTGAGTTTATAAATCAAAAGATACACCAATATAGTCTGTCTAAGCTTTGCAGGATGTTTCCAAGGAATTTATTATCAAGATTCTTCAGCACTAAGGGATCAAAACAACATTTCAGTGCCGCAAAGGGATTTATTTTTCAAACCTTGTTTAATCTCTTGTTCCTTTCCCATATAGAAATATTAAATCAGTGTGGTTTAAAATATCATGAGCTCAGTTTATTCTCTATGCATTTGCCTTTGTCATAGGCTGCCCTGCCTATGTGTCCTTTGCAGAGGGTGCCTTAAAGCTCATGGCCAGACATGACTTGTTAGCTGCTCATTGTTCCCATTGGCATCTTCAAGGTGACCTCCAACATAAAATCCCTGTTGGTGGTGTGGAAGTGCATTGCATGTGGCAATGAGAGGTATGAGCACACATCAACTCTACATGGTCCAGGCCCTGCAGCAGCAAAGGAACCTCATCTACAGCAGAGCAAGAACAGCACAGTCCTCTGGAGGGGAGAGGCTCTTGACATGACCCTCAGCTATGTCATGTTGATTTTCAGGAGTCCTGCAAAGGCTAGGAAGCTCATCAGGCATTAGCAGTCTTTCAGGAAGTGAGCACAACTAGCAGTCCCCCTTTCAAGAGCTTCGCTGGCACTCAGCTTGTGACCAAGCTGCACTGCGCAAAGCCATGCTGAAATGGGCATTGTGGTCCTCATTGCCAGCAGGAGGTATGAAACCATTGCCAACAGCAGCAGAGGTTGTAGTGGGAAGAAGCAGTGCTGCTCTCAACCAGAATGGCCAATTCAGCATGTACAGAGTGGGGCATAAAATCAAAGTCTTAGCTCAGCAAAACTTTGAATACTCCAGAGTGGTGAAATGAAGTATTAAGGGAACAGCAAGCACCAGTAACAGCTGCCTGGACTTTCTGTTTCCCCAGTGTCTTTTACCTGATACCCCTCTTCAACTCCAAAATTGCCTGCAGATACAATAGGACCCTACAGAGAAAGGAAAAGAGGCACAAAATATTTAGTCCCTTAAATGTCTTTTTATACATGTAGTGGAGTCCTAAGAACACACAAAATCTGCCAAAACTGTTCATTCACTAGTTCCCGGGGGGGGGTGCTAGCTAAATTCTCTAAAGTAGCATATGTTATCTACATGAGTTTTGTCCAGAGCCTGGAGCTTTCTCCTGAAGCACTTTGATGTAGAGTTGTGGGCCTGGGAAACCGCAGACACATCTTCCTTATATGTCAGGTGGAGGTGACATGTCTGCAATAGGGTTGCAGAGCCTCAGCAACCCTTGCTGCTTTCCAGGTTAGAGCTTCTCCAGCACCGGGACTGCAGCTTGCCCACCCAAGATCTTGTCTTGTCTCTCTTGTCTGAAGATTACACCATTGGTGCCATTTTCCACTAGGTCCTGCAGAAAAGTGAGTATGGCCATGGTCCCCCATAGCCTCCCAGCCACCCTCATGGAGGAGGCACCTTTCCCAGCTATTCCAGGGTCAGCTCCATCCTGCCAGCTCAAAACAAGTGTCCCCACCCTCAAGGCTGCAAGCTGGATAATTAGTCAGGTGTGGCCAGGGCACATGTTAAAAACAGGTGTATCCTTGTTGTTTGCAGTGCGTCGTGATGCCAGGTTGCCCAGAACTCCTCAGCTGCTGCTGGACTGTTTGCAGTGAGACAGAGATAGGCAGCTTGTATGCGAAATCCACATAGGACTGGGTTCTGCACCCACCACCAGCTGTGTTGAGGTGCTTATGAGTGGTCCTGCCTGGCCCTTATCAGATTATGCTCTTTAATCAAGGAAAGGGTTTGAGATTTGTTATCAAGCTTCCTGTGTTTTTAATTTCTGAGCTGCAGGGGTTGCATAAACACCCCCCACTTGAAGAGCTGCCGTGTAAAAAAAGAGGGTGGTGAGGCTTTTATAAATGTCACCAGGGTGTGCCACAGCATCTACAGTTTTAGGGTTGTGTATGCCATTTCTAGGGTTTTGCTTTTTTTTTTTAAACAAATGATTGAATATGTTTGACAGGATGTTCTGCATAAAAAAGCCTAGAAAATTCAAACACAAAAACGACTAAAACCATAGTTAATCTTTCCTGCCAATTTCTGTGCTTAGGACCTAGCCCAGCAGAGTAAACAGAGAGAGGTCATGAGGAATGAATTACCATCTGCCTGCTCTGAATGTTTCGGATAGATAGCACTGAGGGCTTACTGCCGGTGATGACTGTATTGCTTGTTCTGCCTGCCTGAAAAACAAAACTTTCGCCAGGCAAAGAGGTAACTTGAGATCTCTCAGATGAAAATGGCTGGATTGCCAGCCAAGGATGTCTCCAGAAGATTTAAATAAATATTTTACCTTCTTTCCTCTCCTCAAAAAGCACTATGCCTTGCACAAAGCACAGCCTTTAAGCATTTATGATGCTTTTGATTGTTTCCACCTCTCAGCCAGGAAAATGGGGTGGATTCATCTCTTTTCTCTCCATGTTGCTGATGTCCTCGGCCAGCAGTTGTTCTTATTCTGTAGAGTGTCAGCCTTATGGAGAGATACTGTTTCCTTCCAGTTGTACCTGGCTAGGGCTGAGTTACCTAGCAAACATCCTACCAGACCAGAAAAATTAGTGCTTCTCTTTCCTTTGCACTTTTTTCTTCTTTCCACACCTCACTTCTAAGGATAGGTGACTTACTATTTCTTTTTCCTCCTTTATTCTGCCATATTAACCTTTCCAATATGCTCTGTGTATAGTCTTCCTCTAATTCATGTCCGTACTTACTACCCAGATCCTCTCCAATCTTATAAATCCTAAGTCAAATTTACTCTTCCGTAGAGCTTTTATTCACCCTTAATGTCTTTTTGCAAACATTATTATTTAAATGTATTTGTAGGATTTTTAGTACCCATTCACCATTGCCATACAATTTTCCAGACCTAAATCAAAAACAAAACTATGAAGTAGACCACCAAAATTATTTCTAAATAGCTTTGGAGTGCACTTGGGAAGGGGAGAGCAGTTTGGGGTTTGAACCAAGTTTTATACATTAATGACGGTAATACATTCAGTAGTGAAATTTCTTTAAAAATCAGTTTTTTGCTATGGTTATTTCATTTTTCCAGACTATCCACTTCTCTATAACATAGAATTTCTTAAGCTGTAGTTCTAGGATAGTTTATTTCATACTATTTCTCAAGGCCATTGCTGCCTGCATACTCTTAAACTTTGCAATGCTTCTGTGCCAAACACATAGATACCTTGACTACAATTTGAAAAAGACATGACTATTAATGAAAAAGGGGATGTGCACACAAAAAGAATTCATTTAGCACAAGGATTATGTGGGGCTTATGTAAGAATGACAGCAGGATTTGTTCTGTAGTCCAGCTAATCAGACAGACACCAGGTACCGCAAGAACCTTTTTTTCCTGCTTTCATGGAGATAATTAATGTTAAGGCATAGAGTTAGCTGTCAAGACTATTAATTGCCTAAACTTCTCAAGCTAAAGGGAAAAAACCAACTCAGCAAAAAGCATCTGTCAAAGGATAGTGTGTTGGGGTTTTTTTCAGCAGAGGGATAAGCCTACAGAAGAATCCAACCAAGTATGCAGGAAACTCTGGATGGGAAAAAATAGACAAAAAACATGATGTCTGGGGATGAAAGCAAGGCAAGATAGGCTTCTGGTGCTGCTTGGTCGACCAGTTTCCTAAAGGAAACTGGATAGTGTTGCCGTTCCCAGCTCCTCGCTGCTCTCCCGTGTTGTTCTCAAAGCAATAGTGAAGCGGTGGGGAGTGCCAGCCTCTTCCAAGACCTCTCCTACCCTTGTGTGGCGTCACCCCTCCTCATTATGCTTCACCTCAGTGTAACCCAGGAGCTCTCTCCATGGAGCAAATCCATTCTCCAGCTTTTTTGTAGCCTGCACACTGCCCTGGACTTTGCTTGTGTGGGCCATGAGTGAGGCCTCCAGGGCACGCTCCAAACAAGTAACTATGTTCTCCCAGTGCCGGTGGCCTAGGCTTCCTTTTCCTCCCATGAGCAGCAGAGGATAGCACGTCTCCATAGATGATCCCAACATGTCTCATGGTACTGTGACTCCCAAATGCCAGACTACCAGCCCAGAGGTTTCAGTGTCTGATGCACCTCAAGGTGCAGCTGTATGGGCATGGTCCTGTGTTTGATTACAGCAGTGGTGGACTTAGAAGCTGTTGTTCTACAGACACTGGCACCAGCATCGTGAATTTCCAAATGACATTGATGTCATTTCTCAGAACCACTAAAACAATGCTGCTGGGTGGCCTTTTACTTCCAGGCATTAGCTTCTACCATCAGTGGCTCTGGATCTAACCAGACAACTGCCCTGAACAAAAATGCCATATCCCTGTGGCAATGCAGCAGCTGCCAGGAGCCTTCTCTGCCTTCTTCCTCTGCCCCGTGCCCCCAGTTTTCCATCCAGCCTCCACTCTCCTTCCATCTTCTCCAGCTCTGTGAGCAGAACGGCACACCTTGTGAGGCGATGGACTACACGTAACTCAATGACAGCCACCAAGAAAGCCAACCTCCCAAAACAGAGTGGTTTGGTGTGTTATAGTCTGTGGTCATTTATGATGAAGAGGTATTTTCCAAGGGAAAACAGGCCATCACTGAAATAGCTGCTTTTCCCCAGTGTTTTCAACCAGCTCTCTCACTCTCTGGGGCTGTAATGAGGCTGCAGTTCCATCCAGGCTCACACCCAGTCACTTTCCAGTTCCTAGTCATGTTACCTCACTTTGCCACTGCCACAAAGCTGCAGCATGCATCAGGATGATCTGCACATACCAAGTAGGATGATGAGGAGGAGTTACAGAGCTGATTTACCACCTTAGAGGAAAAATGCCTTGCCAAACAGGGACTGTAAATCACAGATCCTATTAGCAGGCTTAGGTGAGGCAGACGAAGAAAACTTACTTACCCACATTGGACTGCAGTCCTGAATGTCAAAAGGACCTTTTCAGGAGGAGTGCTGAAGACCAAGTTCTAGAATGCTGGTACCTGCCAAGCCCAGGTCCCCCAGCATACTGAAATACCTATAGCAGCTCTGCCCTGAAAGAAAATGTGATGTAATTGCCGTAAAAAATTAAAAAAAAAAAAAAAGAAAAAGAAAAGAAAAAGCAATACTGCATAGGAATGTATAACATCACCACAGGGACACATCAACGCCTCTGTTTGGCCAGACTGACAGACATTGAAGAGGTAGTGAAACATGGTGCTAACCTGGTCTCTAATGGGCCTCCAGACAACTCTAGAGAAGAATGCCCTAAAACAATGTGTTCCTTTTCCAGCAGGCTACACCACTGTATTTTTGTTAGAATAGTCTCTGATTCTGTAGATGCATTTTTCTTAAATGTCAAGCCTCCACTGCAGTTAGGCTGCAGGAAGGCATTTTAAAGTAGATGCAAATGTCCCTATAAATATTAGTAATATGAGAACGGGAGCCAAAGGAAAATTACTAGATAATAGTAATTATGAAAACTTTGTACCATTAAATGAATATGGTATTCATGAAAAGTGTTTTGCAGTGGGAAATATTTTGGAGCTGGATGAAACGTTTACTTTAGCACTTACTCTTTTGCAATTACTGACATGGAATTATATCCTTCCACAAGAACTAGTTCTGAAAAGTACATTTAATGTGAATGAATAAGCAGAATATCCTGGAAATATAGATGTAATTCATGAGATCACTAGTGGCATTTATTACAGTTCATTAGCTATCTAGGCCTAAATAGTGTCAGCTGAATAAGCCAAACACCCTGCATATGCAACAAAATGTGAAAGAAAAATATCCCTTATGTAGGAGTTGAACAGATCTGCAGTCTCTCAAGCACAGTGCCTGTAATGTACCTCTGCACTCCAAGATGTTCCAAATTGAAGCCTGAAGGGGACAAAGAAATTTATCTTTCCCTGTAGTTCTGGTGGAAGACATGGGATTCCTTGGGTAAAGCAAAATTCCTCTGGTTACATTTTTTGATTAAACTGGTCACAGGCTGATGCTTTGGGGTTTTCAGTAAGGTTGTCTGGAATTTCCATCCTCTGAAAATATTCCAAGGTTTGTTTACCACTTCCAAATAAACTAAAGAAACTAGACACCTTTTGCAGCTGATCTGGGGAAAAGAAAAAAGGCAACTGTTGGAAAAACCTACATATTATTCTACAGCTGGCTAAGAGTCTTTTGGTCTGACAGAAAAACCAAAATGTCTGGTGAAGCTGAAATTGTCTAGCAGCAGATCATTCTAGCAGACAATTTCCCACTCCTTTCCTTGTTAGATCCTGGGACTTTTATCCTTGAATCAAAATATAAGCCAAAAATTATTGCACAACCCAACAATGAGTGAAAAAGAAACTCTTGAGCCATGGCATTGAGTAAATGCTATCTGAATCAATAGAGAGTGCAACAGACGGAGATTTTACCATTGTTTTTTCAAATTAATCATTAATTTGTTTTTTAAAGTAATGCTTATAAATCTTCCTAGAACAGATTGTTATTCTGCCTGTTATGAGTCATTAAACCAGCACAGAATGAAATCATCATCATTTTAAGTTGGCATTTTTGAGACTGCCAAGTATCCTCCAAGTATTTCCTGCAGCTGTGACTGCAAGCATCTTCCTTGGAGCTGGCAGTCTACTTGCACCATATCCTGCTCCAAGAGCTTCTTGTGCCTCTAGCTTGTAGCACTGTCATGGCCACAGGCCCCCACAGTGGATCATTTCACTTGCCCCTCAGGCAGCAGCAAAATTGAAAGCTGACTTCAGGCTGCAAAGCTGACTGTGGAATCAGCACCTGCAGAGATGCACAGCCATCTCTCCAAGCCAGGGCTGGAAAACACTTCCCCAGAGGTGGACTCTCACCTACCCAAGCCTACACCTCAGCTGGCTGATTACTGAGGCACAGCAGTCACCAATTCCTTTGGATAAATTGGGATTTGTCTCCTCCTCTTGGAAATTCCCACATTATAAAGCCAAAGAACACAGCATGCAGAGTGCAGCCACAGGAGACAGGTTATGAAAAATACGCCTTTTCCATTTTGATTTCTTTTTGGTGTAAATTCCTGTCTGCATTATTGAAACAACAATGACATAAGGAGCATGATGCAGCAACAGGGAAGATGGAAGCAGGTAAAACAAAAGAGCCAATGACATGTTTGTGTAGAAGAAAGGAAAATGAGCTGGCAATAAGGGAAGTTCTCAAATTACCTGAAAAAAAGGCACACAGCCATCCCCTGCCCCCACAGCCACTCTGAGAGTCCTCTGACACAAGAAGGAGGCCAAAAAGGGGGAGGGGGAAGAAAACAAGCAAAAAACAAACCACCCCCCCAAATTATAGCAATTACTTGATCATTTTCACTTCCTAATCTGTGAGAGAGAAATTCCCCTTGGGTCATCTGACCTCTGTTGCAACTACACCAGGAAGAGAAACAGTGGCAGTCAGTGAGTGCAGGGCGTTCTCCAGCTGTACAAAAGCCTCCTGTGTGTGAGCCATAGCTCAGAGCAGCGCAGAGATGTGTGTGTGTGCATACACCTAGCAAGGTAAGGTGCAAATATTCTCCCAGCCAGATCATCTCTTGCACAACTCTCTGATCCTGTGCAGCCTGGTAGACCTTTTGTTTTTCCCTCCGCTGCTTGTCTCCAAACATGCCTCTAGAGCAGAGTTTCTGAAGAGCTGCTTCCTGTGGTGCGTGTCCCTGTAAACAGCTCTCTTCAAGAAGACACAGTGATCAGCAGCATGGTGGGAATGACAGCAATGAGGACATGGATTGAGCCGGTGGTTGCAAGTTCCCAGGTGGCCAGTGCCTTCTACGACACAGCACTGCTGCTGGTAGTAAAGAACTACTACAACCAGACCAATGGCACAGCTCCCTCCCATGCACTGGAAGATGCTCAGCAGAAGGCTGTCTCTAATTTTTATATCATCTACAACCTTGTTCTGGGCCTGAGCCCACTGGTATCAGCCTATGGCTTGTCCAAGTTGGGGGACAGGATGCATCGGAAGATCCCCATCTGCTTTCCTCTTCTTGGTTACTTGGGCTCCAAAACTCTCCTGCTCCTCCTGATCCTGCTGGACTGGCCAATTGAGGTGATGTATGGGGCTGCTGCCTTCAATGGGCTGACAGGAGGCTTCACCACACTTTGGGCAGGCATCATGGCTCTGGGATCCCTGGGGTCATCCGAGAGCAGGAGGTCTCTACGGCTCATCGTTATTGAACTGGTATACGGCCTCTCTGGCTTTCTGGGAAGCATGGCATCTGGCTACCTCTTTGTTGGCTTCAGTGACCACTATCAAGAAGGCACTGTGCTGGTGTACTGCAGCATCTCTTGCTATGCTTTCTGCCTCCTCTACAGTATTTTTGTCCTGACAGTTCCCAAGACAGCAAATTCCTGCTCAGCCAAAGCCAAGAGTGCCGAAGAAGTGAGTAGTCAGCTACCAGCCCACACAGAAGCAGCAGCACAGAGTTCCCAATCTTCAGAGAGCATTACCTCCGCTCCAGTATCCCCTTCAAAACTCACCATCATCCTGCTGTTTGTGGCAGCAATCCTCTATGACCTTGCCGTGGTTGGTGCAATGAATGTACTCCCACTGTTCTTGCTCAGGAAGCCTTTAAGTTGGAATGCTGTGGAGATTGGCCATGGCAATGCTGCTGGGTATGTGATCTTCATCACCAGCTTCCTAGGGGTACTTGTGTTCTCCAGATACCTCAGGGACATTACCATGATCATGATCGGAGTAGCATCATTCAGCACTGGCATCCTCATCATGGCCTTCGTGCAGTGGACATTCCTGTTCTACATTGGTGAGTCAAATAGCTACTCATATGAGAAAATGCACCCTGAGACAAGGGTGTTCCAGCATTACTGGAAGGGCTTTTTGCTCTGCTTCACCCTAGGTTTCCAAGCAGGGAGTTAGGCAGACTGTCACATGAGCAATTTGCAAGAGAACATTATTACCCTTTCCCCACATCTCCCATTGTACTCTTACACTCAGCACCCTACAATATGCAGAGGAGGCATTTACTCCTGCCAAAGCTTAGTTTAAGGCCCATTGACTTGTAATTAGTCATTTGATAATAGACAGATCTGAGTAGAACAATGTTCACACTCTGGGGGAGTGGGAATTGTTGCTGACTCCCTGTACAGGTTGGACCACATCACCATATCAATGGGAAGCATTTGCTTCTTGTGAGATAAGGCTACAACAGAAACAAAATGGCAAAGGTTTTCTATTAAGTGAACATCTTAAGATGGGATTTATTTTTGTTATGTTTCCATCTTACAGCCGATGAGAAACTTTTATAAACATTGGAGCTGCTTTATCGTGATAATGTCGTTTACAAATCTCACACTATATATAAATGACTATGGGACTGGTAATAATAGATAGAGAAGCATCCCATGATAAAGAAAAGGAAAATTTATTTTTGGGAGGTAACCTCTTGACAGAAACAGAAAACAAAACCCAAAAACTGCACTCACATTGCAGAAATATCTGCCAGAGTACCATGTATTGCATGGCTTTGAGGTTTTGCTTCTAAAAATGAGAAAAAGATTGAAGATAAAGGGCTGAAGCAATTTTTTATGTCTGCCTCTAATGGGAATGAGAAATTGAAAATTAAACAGAATTATTCCAAAGGAAAAGATGATAGCATATTGTATTTGTGTACCAAGCCAAACACTGAGTAACACTTTTAAGAGATTTTGTTTGTTTAGGCAATCAGGCTGGGGAATAAAAGAAAACAAAGTAAAAAGAAAAAGCTTGTTTAATAATTAAACTCATCATCATGAGCACATGCTGCTATACAGTATGTAGAATGCTTATTCCTGGCACTGCAGAAATATCTTGGTACACTAGACATAGACTAAGTCTTCACTGACATTGGTTCTGCTGACAGGAAGGTAATTTCAGCTCCCTATAAATTCCCACACTAGAGAAAGCCTAAAATACTGCAGGCCAGAAGTGCCAAGACAAAAGACAACTGTAGTGTTATAAAGGTACTGTTTCTGCAAAGCCTATGTGGCACTGGGGCTCTGTGTGCTGGTTAGACTCAAATTATCATATTCGCTGTCTCAAAGCACAGTGCTATATTCCACCTATGCTGGAATGTCTGGCTGAGACCAAGAGACCTCATCTAGTTTGGGCAAAGTACCTCTGCTAATGAGAGCAATAGGTGGCTTACCTTCCTTGGATTCAATGAAGCGAAGACCTACTTCTTTCTGGCACTCAAGGGACAAAAAAAGGTGAAGCAAAGTGCCTGCCCAAGCCAAAGGCATGTAGTCTTCAAAAGCAGTGGTGGTTGCACTGGGTGATAAAGAGCAGGTACTGATGATAACTACAAATTTATTCTATTACAGCACGGGCAGTGATGCTATTTGCCCTCATCCCCTTACCAACAATCAGGTCCATGTTGTCCAAGCATGTTGAAGGATCATCCTATGGTAAGTATTTTAGTTACCTTACCAATCAAAAAAACCCCAAATCCCTTCATTCAGCCTAGAGTACAAAGAGAAAGGTAAGTTATTGCTGCAATCTGTGCTTTGCATAATAATAACAGAAAGATGATACCACAAATGGGAAGGGAGGAGCAGAGAAACTTGCAGGACAAGATTGTCACAACCGACTTTCTTGTCCTTGATTGCATCATCTTTTATCCACAGAATTTTCAGCATGTGCTTCAAAAGATTACAGTCAGTGTGTAGGTCAAAGTCAAGGAAAATAACCAAAATGCTGCTCAAAAACACAGTACTCCAGGGAAAACCAAGATAAGCAGGATGTTGACTTGAAGAATCACACCATTTATATTTGGCTTCTTTTACTTCCAGTTTTGGGAAGGATGGATTTCTTTCATCTTTTTTCAGTTATATTCTCTAAACATTTCTCCAAGTGTTTGGCAATTTGTTCCTGTCAGATCATGATTTAACTACAAAGAATAACCTTTGCATAAAAATTGACCATTCTTGGAACATAGAGGCAGTAATTCTTTTCCATCACAAAATTTATTATAAAATAGTAAAATGTATTTTACAATAGTGTATTGAAAATTACCATTTTTACCCCGATGAGCTACATTTAGACACACGAGAGAGGAGTGGCCATTCATTTGAATAGTACCACAGGCCCATAACTGCTTGCACATTCTCCAAACGTCCTTTACAGCCATCCTTTACATTCTTTTCCTTTCTGTCATATGAACACAACACTGCTGTGTCACCAGTTCATTCCTACTGCTTGTGCTCACTCAACATGCACTGTAGCAAAATCACCTGCCTGCCACAAATAGCACAGCTCACACCCCAAATAAATTATTATTATTAATCATAATGTTTTCAACCTCCACCACGAGCCATATGGGCTGCACCTGGTGACAGTGGCAGACTAGATCTCAAGCAGGACCTTGCAGCAGAGCAGCCCTTGACTTCTGGTAATAGTCTCATCTCCTTAGGTGGTGGCTGCTGGTGCTGTGCAACTGGAGAAGGCTATCAGGGCAGCAAGCTCAGAACACAGCCCTGACCTTGGTCCTAGTGTGCACATCCCACCAGGGCTGCTACCCTCTCTTCACTCATTTACCGTGACAGAAACCTTCAGAAAAAGCTGTTTTAACTAGAATTCAGTTTTTGCCTTTCCTCCAAATGAAACATCATACAAATCACACACACCTCCCTATTTCAGGCATGATTATCATTTCAACCCTGTGGACCACTCTTCTGGCCTAGGGTAGAAGCAGACCATGACTAAAATCTGTCCTCAAGATGTTTCTACCTCCTAGGGGAAGGAGCACTTATTGCCCACTTTATTGCTGCTCTTCCAAGCAGCTACCTTTACATCTAGACTGTTTAAGGAGATGGATTTCCAGTTGGATCTTTTGTCCTCTGCATAAAAGAAGGAAAAATCATTTATTTGTGCTCTAACACAGAAGCAGATACAAGCTCATACCATCTGGTGTTTGTGAAGCAATGACCACATTGTTCTTACACACAGCTGTGATCCTGGATTTGTCAGGGGGTACCACAGCTGTTTATTTAATCCCCAGTAACAAACTTATGTTCTTGTCTTACAGGTAAGGTGTTTGTCCTCCTGCAGCTGTCTTTGGTCACCACGGGAGTAGTGACATCTACAGTCTACAACAAGATCTATCAAAACACACTGAACTGGTACAGCGGCTTCTGCTTCATTTTGTCTTTTCTAGTTGGCTGCCTGAGTCTCCTCCCCTTAAGGTAAGAAAAAGGAAAGGTTTTGTTCAAAAGGACATGCTGTGTTTTCTCCATGCTTCCTGATTCTACGTCTAAAGTGTATAATAAAGGTGGGAAAAATAGAAAAAAAAAAAAAAGAATTAAAAATAATTGGGAGAAATAAAGAAACTTGAAGAAATGAGTTGGCAAATATCCAGGAGATTCAAAGAATGAAAGTTGCAACATCTAGCCAGTGGTTTTTTTAAACTTTTTATTTTTTTAATGTAATATGAATAGCTGTAGAAGGAATATTTGGCAGAGTTTAAGAGCTGATAATCCCAGGAGACAAAGCATTCACACAAATGTAAGTGCTTGATTCTGCAAAAATGGTAGTAAGTACAATGAAGGAATAATCCTACACAAAGTAAAATGGTTTTTAAGAATTCCATTACAGATTACTTACTCATTGTGATAGAAAAGAATAATCTCAGTCATCTTCAGGTTTTTCTTTCAAAAAGAAACCATTACCACAGTCAAGGAAATGGTTACTTTTCTGATCCACTGAATTTGCCCAACTGTATGGCTATAGAGCAACTGAAGTACAATTTCAAGAACAAATTTTAAGTACAAAACAAGAAACCTGAAACAGCATCTCCATCTACTTTTCCATAATTTTTGAAGGATCTGCCTCCAAATCTCACCTGGTCTGTCATTGGCTTCCCAAAATCCTCAATCCTCCAGCTTGTTGCATTACAGAAACAGCAAGATTCTGTCAGTATGAAGTGCACTGTGATAATGTCAACAACAGTATTCTAATTCAGATATAAAGCAGGTACTAGATTGGCTAATGTCTGATCTCAGGCAAAATTGCTGCCCAGCTTTGCTGTAATTTAAAAAATTACAGTTGTAGAAAGTGTAAAGGCACTGTGTATACCTTCTCAGTGGTATCCCTTAAAGAGGAAGAAAAAGCAATATTAAGGAAAGCTCTTACACCACCACATGTTTTATCCAGAGCACTAAAGGCTTGTGAACAGATTGACAATTGGTGCCAGCAGGACTACTAGTGTGGGGAAAGTTACTTGATATTCATCATCCTCCTGGCTCTGCTTTTCTCCTCAGATTTTCCAGATACAAATGACTTGTTTCTTATGCACTTCTTAAACCCTCTGTTTACAGGGAGTGGCTGCTATTTACTCAAACATGGGTTATTAGGACCTGAAGTCTGAAATGTGACAAATGGTGCCAAATGTCATTGCTTGTACACAAGGGAGGCTGGCAGAGCATTGTGAGGAATCACATTAGCACTCAGCTTCAGACAGCCCAGCAAAGTTTAAGATATAGATGGGGATGCAAGCAAACTGCAATTTGAGAAAGTAGTTTGCTAACTTTCTTATAGTCTGCATTTTTATTGTTCTTTACAGCTTTCTGGCCATCAAACAACATTCAACCACTGGCTCCCTTCAGATTCTGACTGAGTGACAGATGCATCTTTTGTTCTTTATCAACTCTCTCAGCTACCAAAGTGGAAGGTTTGCCAAGCATTAGTCCTCACAGCTACCAAACTCCAGGAAGCATATTATTTGTATTTCCATTTCACAGCATGCCACGGACTCTCAGCCACTAAGGTCACCTGGGAAAATAAGTTTTCCTTGTTATTTCTATAGTACCTCATCTTCAACAGTACATACGTTAGCTATTGCACACCAACGGTCCTCAGAGCATTCTGCTTTTCTCCTAGGCTGGTTAGCAATAGCACATAGGGACAAAAATACAGGGTAAAAATTAAAACACTGTTTCTAGACACATCATTCAATATGGAAGGGGAAAACAGAGAATCGGTTTTCCATTAATTCCTCTTGTCTGTTCACTCCGAAACCTCTGGGCAGTTCTGTGACTTTGGCTGATGAAACCAAGAGCTGCAAGCCACATGCTGTGTGCATATGGGCATCATGACACACCGGTTCTCCAAGTGCTACAGAAGATGTGATCAGCACAGCCAATTAATTTACATAAAAGACTGCAGAAGTACCACCGTAAAAAGGTGTAAGATTAAGACACTTCTAGTAATCTCTGCAATAAAACACTCCTGGACAGATGATTTAGCTCTGATTTCTGGGAGAGCTCAGGGGGAGATTGAGACTCAGGAACCAATACTGGTATTTCAGTTCACACCATGGACATCATGTACTAGTCTTGTAAGACATTAAGAAAAGGTAAATGCAGCACACTACTCCTACACGCTTTACGGAGGTGTAGGGACACTGGTATCTGATAATACAGTCACTTTGTTATCTCAGCTTTAATCTGGGTTGGAATTTCATACAAAAGAGCAACTAGCATGAGCTGTTGTTAGATAAATCCAAACACGAGTCAAAAGTCTGGCATGCCTCACAAGGATGTGTCTGCTTACAAGCTAATTGAACTAACAAGGATTAAGTAAGTGGCTTCCAAGGTCCTGGACTAAGTAACGGGAAGTTAAAAGCCCTTCAGTTACTGAAATAATCTGGAGGCAAATCAGGCAGCTTCAGTTCGAGCCAGGGATGCAGCAAACAGAAGCTGATTATTCACTATGCAACCCTATGTTCTGAGGAAGTTGCTGCCACCCTGTTCCTCCTCACGCACTTGCAATTTTTCTTCAGC
>WEIV01008867.1:35382-49194 GCA_013390005.1 Calyptomena viridis | reverse complement strand
TTTTTTTTTTCTCTACTCCTTCTTAAATATGTTATCACAGAGGCGTTGTTGCCTGACCTTGGCTAGCTTAGAGCAGAGAAAAACTCTAGCAGCTTCTTAAAGAAGCCTCTCTCCTAGCCCCCCCAGCTAATAAAAAACTCTGGCTACTTAAAACCACAACACAGTGCTATTAATAAAAATGCCTTTATAGAATAATCTCTTTTTGGCTTATTGCTTCAGCAGAAACCTAGAGTTGAACCTTTTTACAGTAGCAGTTATACGTAATTTTCATAACATCTGTAAGTTAGGGCATTGACTGTTGGTTTTCTCTACCATGTTGCCTTGATTTTAAAGCTCACTATGTTCATTCCCAGCTTTCCAACTAACTTTAACCAAACCCATCCTAAATTTAGAACTGTGGTGTCACTGAAAGAAAGGAAATGGGTGGATTCGTATGTTCTCTTTTTTTTTTAAATTTCACTTTCTTGATATTCTAGTGCAACTGCCATCTCTTGGGTATTTGCCTCACAAATATCAGAAAAATAATATACCTTTTTCTTTATCCTCAAGCTCTCAAGAAATTGAATCAGCAAGCTCTGAATAATTAATAACTTTTTGATATCGCTTTCAACCATTTTAAAAAACCCTCACTTGTCACTGACAGTTTTGCACCTTCTGTCAAAGAAGGCAGACTTGACTAACAATTATTTTTTTACTCTTTATACAAAAATAAATTTTGCTTTCTATTTCTTTCTTAATCTGTGTTGAACACTTTTTGAGTAGTTGGGTAGAGAACTCCTACAGGTGATTATTTTATTATCTCCTAACCTCTAGCAAAACATCTTTACATATCTTTATATTTGTACCACCAGTAAGATTATTTGGGGATTACGGAATGATGGTATGACAAGAACTCATGCAGTAGAGAAGTTTTTTTGTGACCAAAAGTGCCTGAAACATTCTCAATGAATAGAAAGCCACTAGCACCAACAAGTACAGTAGCGTTCTCAATTATTATTTTAATATTTAGATGTCTTCTTTAAAATAGTCATCTAGAATAATAAGATAAATAAACTACTCAGTGGGGAGAATCAGGCACTCCCAGACTTTAATAGCTTTAATTTGTTTCAAAAATATTTATTTTTATTTGATGAGTCATCTTTAGAGGTGTTTACAGAAGAGAAAGGAAGACTTTCACACAAGTCTAGACAAGTAGATGCCTTTTTTTTTCAATGGATTAAGCATAGATGACATGGACTTAGCCCGACTGATTGAATCAACTTCTCAAAGCTTTTCCCTTGTATCCAGAATCACTATTGGACCAACATTACTTGCAGGTGGACAGTTTGGTGCTTTCTTTCTCAGTAGCAAGTAATATTTTCAACTATTTTCACCTGTTGAATTTTCTCTCACAGCAGTGATCTAGAACAGAGTTTACATCATCAGTCCCTCTTGTTGACTTGCATTTGAAAATTTTGTTATGACATTGTTTCTAAATGTCTACAAATGCAGTGACCTGACCATGATGGCATAAGTTCTCATTTCAAGTTTAAGATTTTTAAATAGATGGGATTCTGGGACTTATTGAATATTGCAAAAGGAAAAATGTTAGAGATTAATCCTTAGGGGCAAAATAAGCAGCCAACCAAATAATGGTATATGCAGAAAATATCAAACTAATCCTGCTGGTTTTGACAGCATTATCTTACCAAAAGTGTGTTTTCATAGGTTTTTTTTCTACTAGAGAAGAAAGAAAGGAGAGGAAAACACAACAAGGAAGATAAAGATAACAGTGCTATATGATATATTATGGCCACTGTAAGTGGTCATGGTGAAAAAATAGAGACAAGAATCATAACTTACAAGAACCTGAAAGGTGATTGCAAAGGGCATAAGAGGTTGCTTACGGAGAGAGAAAACCTTGAGAAAGAATCAAAATAGAAAAAACCTCTAGAGATGACAAAAATATGACAAACAATATAAAACCATATGCATGTTCTTTAGAAATTCTTTGGTGTTTGTTATTAAATCCAGGACTCAACAAGTGGTACCAATGGACTTGTGAAGAAAGTAGAAAAGATTGGGCTTTGACATTTTATGTGTAGTGAGTCAGAAGAATTTAGCAACAGTCAGAATGTGGGAATGCCTGACTGTTAGTGGCCTAACAAACCTAGTACAATTGCTGGAGATTGCAGGATTGCACCCATTATCAAAGGTTTCATCATCAGAATTACAGTCTAGAAATTGCTTCTCCAAATTAGACTTGCATTTATGTGGTCATGTTTGTTTTGGCACTGCAGTATGCAAACAATGTACTATATATTGCTTCCTTTAAGTCTTTTTAACAAATACATTATTTGTGGCTTTTCTGAAACATTACTCTAATTGAGTCCAATTCTTTGTTAAACTGCACACTTCTTTATTACAAGCATATCTAGATCTGTGATTTATCCATTCTGTAATTGTGCTGCTGAGTTTGTAAATGAGAATGAAATTGTCATTTTGAATTATTAGATTTATTTCTATTTTCATAATTCATGCATTTCATATTGATATTCTGAAATGAGTAAAATTGTAGCAGTTTAGAAATCTTACTATTTTAAATCATTTAGGTTTTTTCTTGTAACTTGCAATTAAAAAAAATGTTTTGGTCATTATACTCATACCTAATGACAAAAAAAAGCAAGTTAAAAACTTAGGTTTAGTATACAACCTGGAGTTCATCTTTAGTCTAAGTCTAATCTATAGTTAATAAATGATGATACATATGCTATTAGAAAAGTAAAATATATATTCAAAACCAGCTAACATTCTTTTTTTGTTGTTTGGGGTATTTTAAACTTCTAAACTGCATATAACAGCTCATTCTCAAGTAGAATATTTCTGCTTTGTTTAGTTCTCCATATCTTTACCTTTTCTTCTGCCTACTTCTGAGACCCTTTTTCTTCCCTGCCTTTTTTTCATCACCTTGGAGTCTCAAGGAGTTCAATGTTTTGCTCTGTCATTTAGCTGAATTGATCCTTGGTGAAACCAGGGGAGAAGCAGAAATAGTTCATGGAACTAACCAATGAAATTCAATAAGAGAAAACAGGAGTAGGTGATAGCAAACATTTAGTCAAGATTTGACCAATTTTACTTCAGCTGCAGAGTGAAACCACGACCAGACTGCTTGCACCACCTTCTTCGTCCGAGTTTCATAGTGAATATTCATCAGGGTCTTCTGTGCCAATAATCGAATATTTTAAAAACTGGAATATATATGGAATGACCAGGGAATCATTTGGCATGGGGAGATCTGGTAAAGGATGACTGAGTTCAGTCAGTGTTAACTAATGTATTCAAAATTGTATTGGCAAGCATTTACACTGATAGACTGCTAGCTGAGATTGTAAATAATGGTAAACCCAGGAACTTAGGAGACTTAATTACCAGTTTTGTACCATCCAAGCTAAATGTCTTAACCTTATTCTGACAAATATGTCAGAATATTGAAGGTTTGTCCTATTAGGGAAAGAGAATGGAATAAAAAGTATCAGAAAGATTTAGTGAAAAAGAAAAAAAAATCCACACTATGATCTGTTAGTAACACCTACACTATTCATAGTTTATTACTCAACAGCCCAGGTCTTTGAGTAAGGGTTTCAAGAGCATTCATATATTCATGAACTATGACTTAAGCACTACAAAAATTATAAATCCCAAGAGCTGACTGAAAACATCTTTAAGCTGTTACTGTTATTTTCAATAACTCTAAAAATACTGGAATAATTTCAGAAACCGGAAGAAATTTAATGCTGTTCCTGCATTTACACCTGCCTGAAGATATTCTGTCAGGTTGATCTTGACCCTAAACAAAATAGTAGAATAGATATATTAATAATAAAATATTATTAATGCCACTCAGACTAGTCATCTGCAAAATAGGTTCTGTCAAGCTAACATGATTTCTCTTTCTGAAAAGATTACAGATTGAGTTGACAATGGTAGCAATATTAGTGTATATAATCAAAGCTCAGTCAAACTTTTAACTGCCTATTGCAGGGCACTTTGATTAAAAATCTGGAATGGTACAAAGTTAACACAGGGAACACTACATGTATTATCCATTAACTAAGTGACAGATGTCAGTGAAATCGTCATCAAGCAGGTGTGTTTTTAGTGTGATCCCATAGGTAAAGCTGTCATAATATATTTTAATGAGTTTTTATCAATGACCTGAAAGATAACATAAGAATATCATTAACAAAGTTTGCAGTTACCAGGAAGAATTAGAGCTTGGCAAACAATAAAGAAGAAATGTTATTGACAAAGGACAATCTTGACTACTTGATAAGCAAATAAGTTTGCAAACAGTATCTGAACAAGCTAAAAAAGAGACAGAGGAAGACTAAAGAATAAAGAACATAAATGATACTAACAGGAGAGGAGGTGCTAAAATAAGAAAGAGTAATTGTGGGAAAATCCGCAGGGATGGTCCTGCTCTGAATTTATCTAAGCTTCACATGAGATTTCTGTGTGTCAAAAGGCTAAAAACATCCTGAATTTACTAAAAAGGGGGTACTGAGCAAGTGTAAAGAGTCAATGACACTTACGTATTTCTCTCAAAGTAAACATAACTAGAATGTGCAAGTAAATTTCTTTGCCTGAAATACAAGCAGGATTGATATTTGGAAAGAGTTCAAAGACAATTTGTGAGAACAACTAGATTATAAGAAAACATGACTCATAGCAAAAAATTCCTGGTACTTTATCTTGTGAAGCTATGAGATGATCTTGGCCTACTTACAACTACGTGAAGAAAAGGGTTATTCCAAAGGTGATGGTCTCTCTCCAGTAATATCTAAGTCAGCTTAGTCTGATGGCCCATGTCACAGGTCAAGATAGTTAACCACACTAGTCCATTTTTGAACATATAACCTATGACTCATACAAACTATTTCTTTCAAACCAAGCAGAATTACAATTTGAATTTGAATAATTTGAAATAAGGTTATATTTTTGAGACAGACTTCTTCAAGAGATCATATCTTAAAAGGTTTGTCTTGACTAGATAGGAACTATCTAGCAGGAATGAAAACTGAAAGTTTTGTTAGACTATAAGAATAATGAAGCTTAGTTATGGATGACATACCTCAAATATATAGAGAGCAAAGGACTAACATTTTTTTAGGAAGCAGAATATCTGGGGAAAAGGTAGTACTCTTTTCTAATTCTTAATCAAACTGACTTTTCTTTTTCCAGTTAAGGTCCAATACTTAATTCCTTTGGATAAGTAGGAATGAGAAAAGCACTTTAGTTAGGATATGAAATAAACCACCTCTGTCCCAGATTCTCATCAAACATGAATGACCATGTGAAGAATGAGGTCAGGGCAAATACTCAGTTTACAGAGAACAAGTAATTCATATTCTTAGCTTTGCTATGAAAAAATTAAGTAAAAATAACAGTCACATCTGCTGCCTAAACTACAAGTGCAGCTGCATGCAGATACATAGAGGCAGATTCAGAGAGAAATGCAGCATCACATCTTCAATAAGAGACAATTGGCTAGTCATATTACTCAGTAAGTTGCCACCACTGAGCCAGAGGATACCTATTAATGTTCAAAATGTTTCAGTGCACAAAAGGGANTTTCTCCTCTCCTCTCCTCTCCTCTCGTTTCTCCTCTCCTCTCCTCTTTTCAGTTTTCTACCTTCTCTCTCCAATCTCTCTTCCCACTTTTCACATTTCCAGACAGTTCAGGCCATGGTTCAGCCAGAGGTTATGACAAAAAGCTTTGCTTTGGTTGAAACAAGTCACTAAATTATTTACATGCTTACCAAAAGAAAATTGTTACACACCAAAGCCCAGGACTCTGGGAAATAGGAAATAGGAACATTTGGTACAGAAAGGAAATGGAAAGNCCTATTGCAGGGCACTTTGATTAAAAATCTGGAATGGTACAAAGTTAACACAGGGAACACTACATGTATTATCCATTAACTAAGTGACAGATGTCAGTGAAATCGTCATCAAGCAGGTGTGTTTTTAGTGTGATCCCATAGGTAAAGCTGTCATAATATATTTTAATGAGTTTTTATCAATGACCTGAAAGATAACATAAGAATATCATTAACAAAGTTTGCAGTTACCAGGAAGAATTAGAGCTTGGCAAACAATAAAGAAGAAATGTTATTGACAAAGGACAATCTTGACTACTTGATAAGCAAATAAGTTTGCAAACAGTATCTGAACAAGCTAAAAAAGAGACAGAGGAAGACTAAAGAATAAAGAACATAAATGATACTAACAGGAGAGGAGGTGCTAAAATAAGAAAGAGTAATTGTGGGAAAATCCACAGGGATGGTCCTGCTCTGAATTTATCTAAGCTTCACATGAGATTTCTGTGTTTCAAAAGGCTAAAAACATCCTGAATTTACTAAAAAGGGGGTACTGAGCAAGTGTAAAGAGTCAATGACACTTACGTATTTCTCTCAAAGTAAACATAACTAGAATGTGCAAGTAAATTTCTTTGCCTGAAATACAAGCAGGATTGATATTTGGAAAGAGTTCAAAGACAATTTGTGAGAACAACTAGATTATAAGAAAACATGACTCATAGCAAAAAATTCCTGGTACTTTATCTTGTGAAGCTATGAGATGATCTTGGCCTACTTACAACTACGTGAAGAAAAGGGTTATTCCAAAGGTGATGGTCTCTCTCCAGTAATATCTAAGTCAGCTTAGTCTGATGGCCCATGTCACAGGTCAAGATAGTTAACCACACTAGTCCATTTTTGAACATATAACCTATGACTCATACAAACTATTTCTTTCAAACCAAGCAGAATTACAATTTGAATTTGAATAATTTGAAATAAGGTTATATTTTTGAGACAGACTTCTTCAAGAGATCATATCTTAAAAGGTTTGTCTTGACTAGATAGGAACTATCTAGCAGGAATGAAAACTGAAAGTTTTGTTAGACTATAAGAATAATGAAGCTTAGTTATGGATGACATACCTCAAATATATAGAGAGCAAAGGACTAACATTTTTTTAGGAAGCAGAATATCTGGGGAAAAGGTAGTACTCTTTTCTAATTCTTAATCAAACTGACTTTTCTTTTTCCAGTTAAGGTCCAATACTTAATTCCTTTGGATAAGTAGGAATGAGAAAAGCACTTTAGTTAGGATATGAAATAAACCACCTCTGTCCCAGATTCTCATCAAACATGAATGACCATGTGAAGAATGAGGTCAGGGCAAATACTCAGTTTACAGAGAACAAGTAATTCATATTCTTAGCTTTGCTATGAAAAAATTAAGTAAAAATAACAGTCACATCTGCTGCCTAAACTACAAGTGCAGCTGCATGCAGATACATAGAGGCAGATTCAGAGAGAAATGCAGCATCACATCTTCAATAAGAGACAATTGGCTAGTCATATTACTCAGTAAGTTGCCACCACTGAGCCAGAGGATACCTATTAATGTTCAAAATGTTTCAGTGCACAAAAGGGAACACAGGAGGAAGGACAATGTCACCATCAGCTCTTACTCAGTTATGTGATGTTCCTTAATAACTTTCCTGTCTTAGCATACTTTGCTTTACGGTTAGAAAAGTTAAATTCAGTGCTTTCAATTTTTTGACCTATATGAGTGGAGAACCAGTCAGAGACATCTGCAGAAGGAAGTGACACATCCATGAAGAGCTGATGATGAGTCTGGGCATCAGCTTAGTTGAGGAGAGGAAAAAGGAAGAAGTAACTGATAAACATTCAAACTTTTGAATGTCTTATCCAAGCCTCTCTGGCCTGGAAGCAAGACTGGAAATAACTCAAACAGAATTTCTTAAAGGATTTCCAGAAACACTTTTGGCTGGGTCAGTAGTACAGCAAGAACAGACTTTCTGGGGTATTTCAGATTTGCTGTTNATAGGAAATAGGAACATTTGGTACAGAAAGGAAATGGAAAGCTAATGAATATTATCATTCAGGAAAATATATTTCTCTTTCTCCTTAAAGCTACTGTATATGCAGAAGCACAAATGTGAACACACAGAGCCAGATTCTATTCCCAGATATACACACACTGTTCCCACTGAAGCATGGAAGCCACACACATGCATTTGAGGGCAGAATGGGGACCCAACAGCTGCATGTTTCAATGTAGACACATTAATTACAGAGCTCAGTGACCACTGCATACAACTGAAACTCTAAGACCACACTGAGCAGGTCAGCCTTGTAGTGTCTTTCCCAGCTCTTGGACAGCAGTGATGTCCAAGGGAAGAGAAACAACACACTTTTGAAAATTCTCACCAGTTCATTCTCTCCTTCAACACTAGCATTGGTACTCATCCTTCCTTCACCAAAGACTGATTGTTACACACATGGCCACACACAAAGCCTGTATGGAAGACAAAGATCTCATAAACCAAGCACTGTAATCTACTTTGCTGGCAGTACTTAGTGCTATGGATGCAACTGGGATAGTGGTGTTGCTGACTTGGAGAGAGTTTCTTTAGCTGCTGCTGTTAACATTTCAAGATTTGGCTGCCACAAGCCTTCCCAGATGCTTTCTTTCACTGACTTGGTTCAAAAACCAAAGTGAATTTTGTGTATATAGACTGGTTTTACTTTGTTCTGGTATGTATATATACACACACAATTAGCTGCATTTATTGACTTGAAAGGGTCTATTATTGACAGTTGAGCAAATGAAAATAAATTTCCAACTTCTGATAATAAAAAAATAAAATATTTTAAAATTATTAAAGAATGTGTTATTATTAAATGTTGGGCAAAAAGGATATAATGAAAAATAGTAATACAGGAATATAATGAATACATAGGAAGTGTTCTCTATTTCTGGTGTTGTATAAGGCTTTAAGAAATGCTCACTTGAAAAACAGTAATTTGTTTTTTATAGAAGATAGTGTGACATCATACATTGGATTCTAGCCTCACCTCTTGTGTCTTTGACAAAAAACATGCATCTTGGCCTGAAAGTCTCATAGAATTTCAGCAGGCTGAATTTTGTTCCTTGTGATTCATTAACTGCTTGTTTACCTCTTCCTTTGTTTTAATGCACAACAACAAAATGGTTCGCACTTTGTTGGAATCTCCTTCTTAAAAATAAAGGAAATGCAAATTACTCTTCTCCAAGAATCTGCACCATTGCACAGCAGCAGAAGAGTTACTTTCTAACAGTACATCATTAATTTTGCTTTGTTTGCCCAATGTTGAATACACGTTTGAAAAGTGGAAGAGAAGGTGAAAATGCCTTTAGAATACAGCTAATTGGCTTAGCTCTTTTTTTCACTGGTGCAATTCAAAGTCAGAAAGACTGACTACATTTCACCAACAGGAAATCCTACCCTACAAAGCCAGAAGGCAGTACCACTATTATCATCAATAGAAATGACACAATGGGGGAAAACATTGCCACCACAACAGAGTACTATAGGGGACATCTGCCACTAATAACAGTTTGAGGGAGTAGTTAATTCAGTTGTGCACTACTTGATTTTGATTTTTTGTTTCTTCATGAAATTATTTACAAATATTTGTATTTTAACTATCTTTTTCTCCTGCAAGAGAGATTTGCAACATTTTTGATTTATTGCCTCCAAGAAATACCCAATGAATGCACAGACTCCACTACAGGAGATTCTATGGGCCCAGGTTGAAAATCTTGCTCTATTTAAAAAAAAAGAAAAAATTGGAGTCTTACAATGTGCTATGAAATTAAAAAACCCATACCACAAAAACAGTGGTATTTCTTTAAGGAAAAAAGTACTGTTTTTCACAGAAAGCAATAATACTTGGTGCAATTAAAGTAACAAAGGAAATAATAAAAGAATGGAGTATGACTATAAAGTACTTGCAGCTGAGGTATTTCCACTGGCTTGATGTAGACCTTGTATTCCAGATATTCACTTAGTCCTCATTGTCAGTCTCTGATCTTTTCTGGGAGATATTCATTCATTCACTTCTGTTCTCTATACTGTTAATGGAAGTGTCATCCCATGAACTCGTCTTTGTGTAACCACGGTTGTCTACTTTCTTTTGTCCTCTTAATATAACATTCAGCCAGTGATGAGTACATCTAGATTCTTCCTTTCTTCTCACCTCCTTCACCTATTTTTTAGATAAGGTGTTTGTACTTGTTGCTTTGAAAAGAGTATGAAAAAAAAAAAGAGAAAAAAGGGAGCAGAATCAGCTGACCAAATGGATTTCCTAAATCACCTTTCTTTTGCCAGTTAAATATAATTATAAATGTAATATAGATTCTAATTAATATATGTTCATATATAATTATAAATCTAGTAAAGATTCACTTAAATAATACTCCTTTAAAAGATTCATTTTCTAAATGTTGTCTCTGACATGTCTCAGCACAGATTCATTAAGTACATATTCGTCAAAATTTTATTTTCCAGGAAATGGGAACCTTTGCTCTGAGGCTGTCATCTTTAGCATGAAAAACTTGATAATGAAGTAATGTTTGTTCCCTAATGTAGGTCTGAAAAAAAAATTAATTTCTGGTATTTTAGCAAAACATTTGTAAATATTTAAATGATAGATTTCTAAAGGAAATGGCATTTTGAAATAATATAAACAGATATACTGAATGTACATAGAAATACTGGGAAGACTAATTTTTAAAAAAACATCATCAAGTTTTTTAATTTTGGTAGAGAAAGTCAGGTTAAAAATAGCAAAATATTTACAGTTAAATTTTTTTGCCTGTCTTTTTGCCTTACTTTTCTCCATGGAATATGTTTCATACATATGTGATTTCACATGTGTGAAAAACATCCTCTGCTATTGCTGGGATAAGTCTGATGAAGACATGGCTACATGTGAGGAGGGCAACGACATGTAGAATTACCCATGTTAACTCTAACTGAACTACCCTGGAGACTCAGATCAAGAGAGTTTCTTTGGTGAGATCCAAGACTATGGGAAAAAAATCTGCATCACTGTCTTCTAGTACACTTTTTAGCTCATTGAGGACTGGTTCTTACAGCTTAGTTATGCACTGCTTCCTCTGAGTGTACATTTAGTGAGTTTAATGCTTCAACTGACAACTCTTGAAGGATAAAGTCCTATGGCTCAGTCCAACTCTGCTCTGCTGAATTTCAATTCAGAATGTGTGAAGTTTGAACTGCATCAAATACCTTGATGCAGAAGACAGCGTGCCACTTTTAATAGCACAAAAGGGAAGATACTGCCTGCCTTGCAACCCGGTCAAGAAGCTGAAGGAGCAGATGGCAAAGAATTTTGCTGCACTGACTCTGCTCTAATCTCACTCCCTAACAGTGATGGGTACATAGTGTACTGCTTTATGATTTCACTAACTCAACTATGCCCTTTAACTAGAAATTCTGCAGCAAGACCGACATTAGGGATATTCAGTTCAAGATTTTTAATATCATTATTTAAAGTAAGTAATTTTTAATTCAGCCGTTGAGGTGGTCATATGCAATATAGCCAACTCCTTGATATTTTTGAGCAATTGCCAAAGTTCTCACCATCTGCTGAGTCACAAATGCAAGTCTCTGTCTAAGATATATCCACAAGTGTACATAGATATATGAACTATTAATTTTAACTTCATATGAAAATGGTATTTTTTACTTTTAAGTAATGTTTCTGCATGTTAACTTTATTCTTAATCTTTATTGATCCACTTGCATAGATATTTGATGATCATACTCAAACATACGATTAAATCTCATACCTGGATTGAAGCATACTGCTCAATATTTGATTCTCATCCACTGCAGAATTGTTAGCGATCCTGAATACACAACATATACACCATTTGCATCATGAGACATGCCATGTTTTGGAATACAATTCTGTCTCAATATCAAAAAATAGTGCAAGACTTCAAGTGTCATAAAATTTTAAGTGGCATTCATCTCAGTGAACATTTAAGCACTCATGCAGCAGGCAGGTACATCTGCGTTACTGAGCTAGATCTTTTTTTATTGTTGTTGGGGAGAAAATAGCATTACTAAATCTTACATTTATTATGACATTTTTAGCTGTTAATCAGGATGAGATGAGGTGTTCTCTAGGCATAGCTGTTCCTCAAACAATCTGCAAAAAGAGACTAGGAATACCCTATTAGGTATAGATTACTACAACACATACCTACACCAGAGACATTTTGAAAGCTACCATTGTTGTCTGGTTGTAAAGGCATATCCTGAAATGCAACCATTCAGAGAGAGCCATACTGGGCTCTTATGTACATTAGATTAACTCCTGATTTACCCTGTGATTTCCTTCAATTCGCCAAACCTATCTCTTGGTCATATTTTTTTCCTTATGAATGATGTAAATCATGTACCTCCTTCTTCTCTTCATGAAAAAAAACAAACAAACCATAAAACCAATGCAGTTATATTTCCATATGCAAGAACTAAGGGAGAGAAAACTAAATATAGTGAATTCTGCATAGCAGACATGTTTTATTAATATATGTATGATAAATAGCAAGATACACAGATGAATTAACTTCTTGTATCCATTACCCTTCTCTGGTTGTATTACATTGCTAGTATAGCATTAACTTGTGATAAGAATGTCTGCTGCCCCAAGTAAGATAGGAGTTGGAAAAGAAAATAAATTAATTTGATTTGTATTCTCAAGGCCAACTGCCAGCCTCAAATGTATTACGACAGTAGCCAAGGGTATCTAAAATGACTCATGTTAATTCAACAGAAACTTAGTCCAAAGACATTTGCCTGTGTCTTTTCCAAGCTCCACTACTAAACCATTCAGAACAAAATAAATAGGAAAATAGATCATAAAGGAATTACAGTCCCAACGGTAGTTGTCTGAGGCTCAGATGCTGTTGGCAGCACGACAAATTATGTGCATATGATCAGCGAAAACTTGGAAAAGATGCAAAGGATAATTACATATTTTGCTATTGTGTTTGTTTTTCTTCTATTTTGTTCATGATGTAAAAAATTAGAGGTAGAAGTCACAGCCAGAAAGCAACAGCTCAATACAAAGTGAAACAGAAAGCCTATCCAAATAGCTGGCTTAAATAAACTGAGAAAAATATGAAGAACAGCAACAACAGGGAAGAGAGTCTGAGTCTCTTCTGTGAAAAAGAAAACCAAACCAACCAAACAAAAAACAAACAAAAACAAAGGCCTCCAGTGATGAAAAGATTGAGAAAATAACAATAAACCAAAAATTAGATTGCAGTTAGTGTCTAATTCTTGCATCCTCTTCAAGACGAACTCCTATCAGAAATCTCTGGGAGAATATTGCAGCTTCCCTGGGGACTTCACTTCACTGCTCAGACACCCATGTGTTGTCATCCTCATCACTACCTGTTGAACACAATGAAGTTGTTGGGAAAAAGGAATTTCTTCCTTAACAACAAACCCAATATGATACCCACAAAATTTCTTTCTATGTTTGCAGACAATACATTTATAAAAGTGAAAAAAATATTTAAAAAGTGTTTCTGACAAAAAAATCTGAAGTTTGTTAAAAGACATTCTATGCCAAATAAAATTTTAAATTAAAATATTCCACTAATTCCAACTTACTGTTTTTGTGATAATTTAAACCTATCTTTACAAGAACATTTTACACTCTTTAAATTCACCCAGCTTTTTCTGTGGGCTTTGCAGGAGAATTTAGTAAGTACAGTAGCCTCATGCAGATACGTCAGTAAGCTTTTGTTTTTCAATTCCAAAGAGATATCTTGGAAGCTATACTTGTGCGAGAGCATCCCTGAAAATGGCCCCTGAAATTTTGTGTTCCCCTCTGGATTCAAATTCATCGTGGCTCAACATATATATATATATATAAAA
>WEIV01008867.1:11520-35263 GCA_013390005.1 Calyptomena viridis | reverse complement strand
AATTGGATTTTTTGGTTCTGACTTTCCATGTGACCTTGGACAAACCAGTATACAGTTGTCTGATTCAGATTTCTCACCAGCATAATTTTTAAAGACTATTTTCCTTTCTCTGATGAGTTGACATTACAAGCTGAAATTACATTATTGACAGAAAGCCTATCACAGGAGTTTGAGAAGCAGCCAGAAATGGATGAGACACTAAATCTCTATAAAAATACCTTAAAATAGTTTGATGGCTATTCCAGTTTAGGAAAGACTGAACTGTGTGTGCTCGTGCCATCCATGTTTTGCATGTAAGAGGAGAAAGTTGTCACTAGAAATTCTCTCTAGTAAGAGGAGAAAGTTGTCTCTAGAAATTCTCTGTAGAACTGACAAAGCCACAAGCTATAAATTCACTACATAAACAGATAAAATGTTAAAACATGTTTCTCCTTTCTTTGTGTGGGTTGAACTTGTGGCTTTTGTTTATCAGCTCAGCACTCCACACAGACATGCAAAATTAAGGGGATTGTTAAAGACTTAGAGGTTAAAACCATAAATAAGCTATCGTCCATAAATAGTTATAATGTGTCCCATCTTTTTCTTTTATCAGCCAAGTGTAAAACACAGGCACAGACATTGAACATTGGTTTAATTGAATCACAGTTGCTTAACTGCTCTCAAGGAGTGATAAATTAAAAAGTGTTTTATCGATAAAAGAAATAGGTTTCTGCAAGTTGAAGAAGCAATACAGCATGAATCTAGTAATTAATTTTTGGTTACCCACTAACACCAAATTGCTACCTAGAAAAGTTATCTGTGAGCTTTTTAACAAGGAAAGAAGAATAAAAAGAAGATTCTAGCCCAGACATTACTTTGTTCTGCTTTTTTTAGTCAAATTAGTGTCATGTTAAATGGAGAGACAGTCAAATTATTTCTTGAAAAACAATTAATTCAGTTAATCTGGTTTATTTTGCCTTGAATAAGTGTTTCCCAGAAGATTTCATATTAGATGGTTTTATGGCTGTTTTTGAAATTTTGAAACTATGACCTTTTCTTTTTTGCAATTTTTTTTTCTGAAAAAATTATTAAATTTTTAGAGGATTTGAATTCACAAATCATATTGTACTGGTTATGTAATGTCACTGAATAGGGTGAATATTTACATGTTTGCCTGCAAAAATCTTTTCTATATTTTAATGCTTTTTTTTTTTCCTTAAAAGTTCCTAGGTAAAATCCTGACTTGTCTAAAGATAGCTGATTTTAGTAAGGGCAAGATGTCATGTTGCATGTCCTGTAAATAACTGGTCATGGAATAAAATGGGAAAGGCACCTAAAAATAAGTAAAAAAGGATGGTATCAGGTAAATTTAAAAATATTCCCCAGTTTTGAAAACTGCCTTTTCCTCCTGTGCTGGTTTTGTCTGGGATAGAGTTATCTTTCTTCATAGTAGTTTGAATGGGGCAATACGTTTTGGATGTAACTGAAACAGTGTTGGTAACACACTGATGATTTAGCTATTGCTGAGCAGTGTTTTCACATCGTCCAGGCCTTTTCTGCTTCTCATCCTATCCCACTAGTGAGGAGGCTGGGGGAGCACAAGGAGTTGGGAGGGGACACAGCTGGGACAGCCTGTCTTTTTTTCCCTAGAGATTTTGCACAACCCTGTCCCTTCCTTTTCTCATTTCACATTTAAATAGAAGTCTTTGCTATGGAAACAAAGATTATAGCCATGACTTTATTAACACTAAAGTGTAATCATATACTTTCTTCAGAGGCCTGTTGAATAAATGGAAACAGATACAAACACACCCCAAATAATCCCAAACTGATAGATGCTCAGAGCTCTTCCTCCTTCTTCCCTGCCTCCACATGGAGACTGATTATAGCTTCTAATAGGGATCATTAATTAGGCTGTGAATTCATGCAGCCAAAGATCTAAACTGCACTTGCAAGATGCCAGTACTTCTTTTGCACCACACAGTCATCAGAGCCATCCACCCAAGGGACCAATGCCTGGCTCTAGAACAAGTGACACAGTGTGGCTTGTGCGCACGCTGCTCAGGACAAGCTCTGCTAGACAACCCTGGCAGAAGCTCTTGAGAATAGCTGTAAGCCTTGGTCACCTCCAGGCTCTGTTTGGCACCTCTGTGAGTTTAAGACATCATTATTTGTGGAGCTTTTTCAAATCAGCCTTCCTTCCTTCCCTCCTTCTCTCCTGCTTCTCCCCTCTTCCTCTTTTTTCATCATATTATGCCCTGAAATAATGTAAGTACTTTGTTACAGCCTATGAAAACAGGGGTTGTACTTCATAATGCCCAGTGCGAGTGTTGCAAACCCTGTACCTTGATTTGATGGCCTGTGAGAAGGCTCTGCAGGGGGACCACTGCTATTTCTTCCCCAGATGACCACTGAGAACAGCCTTGAACAGAGTTGTCCCCAGAAATACATCTGAATTTAATCACGTAAGGAACTGTTTGATTCACTCAACAAAAAAATAAAAAGTAAGGCCTGAACAGGGAAATTCAAGTGTCAAGACAATATTCTCATCCTTCTGCAGTGTCCCAATGTGCAAATCTCATTTTGCTGTGCAAATCTCATTTTGCTGTGCAAGTTTATGGAGTGAATCTTTCTAATATATGAAAGACTGGCTTTTGATTTATCAGAATATCAGATATTTCTGGTTCATCAGACAAACTGATAATTACCTTTGGACATTTCTAAAATGTGAGGACACTGCTTGGGAACCAACTTAAAATTTCAGTAGATGACACTAAAATTGAAAGATTCAAACTTAGAACAAAGAAAGCAAAACTACTTTTTTTTTTTTTTTCAGTCTGCATCTATTTCAGAATGTCAATAATTTTTTCAGGATTTTTCAGAACAATATTTTTGTTGGAAAAAAATTTCACTGCTTTCTTTTGTATATGTCATTTCAAGTTTAAACCTAGAATGATAAATTGGTACAAATGCTTTAAGCAACTAATATTTACTACAATCAGAATGGAGATCAGACAAACTGAAGTGTCAGAATGTGTCAGAATGTGTTCTTGCTTTTCATTAAAATACAGGTTTCTGAGAAGCGACACAGTTTTAATGTTGATCAAATTGATTTATTTCCATTAGTTGTAAGTGCCAACTGGTTGCTCGTTGCATTGATGAAAGACTAGATCATTTTAATAGAAAGATCCAAACCCCGTGTTCCCTTTCACTCTAAACAGTCCCTTCAGTCATCTTATACTTAACTGCTAGAACACAAATAGGATATTAGTGTTCAAACAAGGCCAACTTGCATCCAGTGTAACTTGACCTCTTTTTGTGATTCTGCTCAACAGAAATTGATTTCTTCCTTCCTGGAACTATATTAGCTCTTGTAGCTCTTGTAGCCCTGGTGGGTCTGTATTATAGGTTTAGTGGACCCCACAAAGGGGCTTTAATTAAACTTCAAGGATATACCTAGATTAATTTTTTTTCTTCTCTTGGGGAGGGGGTCAATATTTAACTCAAAGTTTTGAATAAAGATAATTTTTCAAATGATTGTCATTGTTGATTTCCAGTGATCATTGGTTGGAATTATAAATTTAGATTAAGGAAACTGATTAAGGAAACAACTGATTAAAGACAAGTGATAGTCAAAGGAAAGTACAGAAATTCCACTCCTTTAGCCCAGCAAGAGAAAGGCTGAGTAGGAATATGCTTGGTCTTTATAAAAACATTGGAATTTACATATTAGATACTGTTCCATCCACTTGCAGCAACTGACAGCTGTGATTCCAAAGAACAAATACCTGCCCTGAGTAAACTCGGCTTGAACATCAGAAAGAAATTCCTACCTTTGTGAACAAGCAGGTTTTACCAGACCTTACTAAGTGGATTAAAGAGGAAACCCAGACGGCTTTTACAGAGGAACACTCTCTGCAATAATTTATTTGTCTAAGTATTTGAAAAATAGACAAAACTCTGACTATGTCTACTTCTCCTGTGTTCTATTCCTATTATGAGCATTGAAGTCAGCAGAAAAGGGTATCATGTTAATGATCTCAGCTTCAGCATCAGATACACCACAGATTACAATTAAATATCTGGGGTTTTTTTGTTTTCAGCTTTTATAAATCTGTTTGGGGCCTTCTGATGTGAGCTGAACTGTGCTCTTTTTTCTCATTCCTAGTGAGGAACAAATATTGCTATAGCACAAGATTTACTGACCTACCCCTAGTTGAAAACAAGTTAGGTTTTTAATTTCTGGTTGTCTGAGGTTGTCAGCAGAGATGTGAGCAGCCTTGAACAGCAGTGCAACTCCCTGTCAGATGGATTTCCAAGACATGTGGGGAGAAGCGTCTCCATCTCTTCGGATGCCTATCATGTATCCACTGAGCTTAGAGGAAATCAAGACAGTTACCAGAGGCTAGATGCCCAGTGAGTTAAAGCCTCCTCTGAAGTTATCAGACTGCACAGTGTAGACTTTTTGTGCTGCACCTGAAGATGTGTCTTTCAGGTGGTTGGTGCTAATACAGTGAAAGTAATTTTCTCTAACAGAACAGACTGATTTAACTTTATTCAGAATAGCTCAAAATGTGCAGAGCAGACCCTCTTTGTGCAGCAGGACAAATGCCTAACTTTCTCTTCTCCTTCCTCCCAACCCAACCTCCAGCCAACAGTGACAGCTGCAGGGAGGAGCCAGTCAGAGTATTTGTGCTGATTTGTTTGAACTTTCTTAGAGTTTTTATGTAGTTGATTATGCCAGTTCCTCCCAGTCCATGCATATCTACATGGTCCACTCCTTATATCCCTTTCACACACAATTCTCCCTAGTCACTCTCTCTCTCTTTTCCTGTATTTGCTCCTCTCCACATCTATTGAGTCTTTCCACCCTAAGCTCCTGACAAAACCAAACAAGCCACCCCACAACATCACATCCATACTTTAGCCCTTGCCTTTTCTGTGAAAGCTTGAGGTCCAAGGCAGGAGTCTCACCAAGTGGGAGCTAGTCTTGTGTGGCTTCTCAGCATTTACATAAAAGAAGAACTAGGAACAGTAACAAGGAGCCACCATTTTACCACTTAAGGGAAATTACACTATTTTTTATCACTTTCTGGATCAATTGTTTTTAAGTTGTACAGGACCCAGTTTTTAAGTAGGCCATTTTGCAACATACATTTTAAAAATCAGGCAGATTTTGAAGTCTGTTGAGAATAAAATTATAAATTTTCCCTAAAATCTAATAGTTCAGTGGATGACAAGACCTAGGTTTAAACATACTCTTTTTGGGAAATGTTGGTATAAACACTAATAACCATAAACCAGGAAAAAATGTAGAATACTTTCTGTTTAGTTTTCCAATTAAGTTATCCGATTTATTCTACTAATTTTAAATCCTAATAACCTTTGTTGAAAATCCTGTTGCATTTAGTGGGTGAACTGTATCTGAAGTATAAGAAGTGAAAACACAATACACATATACTACCACATTTAAGAAATTGCTTATTTTCAAGTAGCTAAAGACAGAAAGTGCATGAAGACATTGACAAAGGCCAAATACTCATTTCTACCTTTAGAAACACCTGATTTTAAAGTCTGTAACTGTGAAAATAAACATCCTTTTAACACTAGTTTTGTGTGCAGCTCATTAGTCACCATACCCATGCTCTATAAATATTATTATGTAGTGTAAGTTGGTATTAAAATCGTGTTCCTGTAGTGACGAGTGAAATAATTGCTTAAGAAAGAGGTTTCTACAGAGCTTAGTATTTGGTTGTTAAGCAGTTATACTTCTTACCATTCATTGTAAGAAGAGGTAATATTTCTAAAATCAGTGTTTTCAGATTTTCTTTCTGGCTTTCTTCCAAGGTAGTACAGCAGAACCAGCTCATTAAATTCTAAGATTCCTCCAAATTGTTTGCCCTCAGCTATTGTGTAACAACCCCTGAGTAGTCTTACACTCATGGATTCAAAGGGAACAGTCAGAAACTACTCATTTTCGGGGAAAAGATGATCTAGCTCAGCATGTGTCCAGATGAAAAGCTAGTTCCCACCAGGGAGGTAGCATGATTGGCACAGCCAAGCAGAGTGGACGGGGGCCTCCTTGTCGGCATGGGTCATTCACTACCTGTATTCCTAAACATATCCAAATATCTTGCCTCTTGGAATTGATCACACAAGGAAACAGAAAAGCAAAAGATCACAGAACCACAGAATATGCTGAGTTTAAAGAGACACACAAGGATCATTAAGTCCAGCTCTTATCCCTGGAAAGGATCATTCCCAAGAGTCACACCATGTGCCGGAGAGTATCACCCAAACACTACTTGAACTCCATGAGGCTTGGTGCTGTGACCACTTCCACGGGGAGACTGTTCCAGCACTCAGCCACCCTCTGGGTGAAGAACTTCTTTCTTCCAACCTAAACCTCCTCTGACACAACTTCAGGCATTCCCTCGCGTTCTGTTACTGATCACCACAGAAAAGATACCAGTGTCTATCCCTCTTTTTCCCTTCATGAGGCAGTTGTAGACTGCAATGAGGTCTCTTCTCAGTCTCCTCTTCTCCAGGCTGAACAGACCAAGTAACCTCAGCCACTCCTCATACAGCTTCCCCTCAAGGCCCTTCACCATCTTCGCTACCCTCCTTTGGATGCTCTCTAATAGCTTAATATCTTTCTTATATTGTGGTGACCAAAACTGCCACAATATTCAAGGTGAGACTGCACCAGTGCAGAGCAGGATGGGACAATCTCCTCCCTCAACTGGCTGGTGATGCTTTTCCTGATGCCCCCCAGGACAAGGTTGGCCCTCCTGGCTGCCAAGGCACTGCTGGCTCATATTCAATTTGCCATCGACCAGGATGCCCAGGTCCCTTTCCGTGGCACTGCTTTCCAGCATCTCATTCCCCAGTCTGTACGAACATCCAGGGTTGCCCTATCGCAGGTGAAGAATCCAGCACTGCCCCTTGTTGAACTTCATATGGTTGGTGATTGCCCAGTCCTCTAATTTATCGAGATCCTGGGACAACGCACATTCCCATCACTGCCCACGGCTGTGAACTATCAGCACAGTGCTCCAGCTCATTGCTGATTTCTCTTGAAGACAAAGAGCAGTTCAGCTCAGTCCTCTCAGAAGCAGAAGCTGATGTTGGGTTCCTGAAATGGCTCTTTCATCGTTACCTGAGGGGCTGTTGTGAAGCTTGTCATGGCTTACTAGGGCCAACTCCTATCTACAGCCACCCCAACCTCCTTGCTTCAATTCGTGTTCACACATTCTCTAAAACTTGGTCAGCAAGATTATTTTGGTTTTAATGAGAGTATTTCTTTTTCTAAATTAGCTCCAAGTAGCTGAATTAAATCATGGAAGCAGTGGACCACCTAGGGGTCTCTTTAGAAAGAATACGTACATGAAATCTCTACTCCCAACCCTCCACACACACATGTGCAACTTGGGCCCAAGGGCACACATGCACACAGATTATTTATGATTATGTTTCCACCTGTACTGAAATGAATGGGAATTTACAACAACATTGAGAAAGTTACAAGCAGTACCTCAGAAATTCCACATTTTACTCAGCTGCATTATTATGGCACATTTGTCAGGTAGCCAAATACTATGTCAGCCCTGTAATTGATTTAAAGCAACCACTCCAAGGATATTTGAGGAAGTGGAGGAAACCAATGTCTGCTTTTGAATTCAGTGTTCCAAAGAATGGAACAAATAGTGGTAGGAGATTCACAAACAGAAAACACAGAAATAAATAGCATGTTTAAAGGGTTATGTGCTACATGTTACAAAAAAGAGAGGGAAAAATAATAAGCGAGGCACTTTTCAGACAGGATCGAAACCGCAGACTTTCCAGGCAGGTTTTAACCTAGCTATATAAAACACCTGGCCCTAAAAAAAATATATGAAGCTCGAGCAGGAAGCCCACATAAGCTCAAAACTCCTTTGTGAAAGATCTCATTAAAAAAAAAAGGAAAAAATCCCACCAAATTTATATAATAGTTACTTTGTAATTCCTATGAACTATATGAAGAAATCCCTATTTCTCCATTTAAGAAAGTTTTGGAGGGAGAAAAGAGGTCCAACACTACTGAAGAGCTGGAAAGTTTTGGGCAGAGGAGAAAGGTAGGAATGCTTTTCTCATATCACTCTTGTCAGCCTCTGCACCTACAATAACTTGTTTTTCTGTTCGTTTGTGAAACATTTGCCATGCAAGACAGCAAGATACTGAAGAAAGCAGGGAAGATAGCTGATGACATTTGTGAATGCCAAATATGACTTCCATTATCCTGCTACACAGTGCTGTTTAAGTTGTTGGGTTTTTTAAAAGTAAATGAAGTTGATCAAACATTATAGACTCCAAGAAGTTGCCTAAGCTGCCTTGTTTGAGAGAGAACTGCGTGAGGTAGCCTTTTATTTGCACTTCAGTTTAACAGGAGTGGGTGTTGCTCACACAGTTCTTTAATCTGAGGTGCTGTCTGAGATCTGCTGGAGCATGACATCCCTGGGGTGGGAGTCACCTGGAGAGCAAGGGTGTAGCTACGGCTCCCCTGCCAACAGGAGGCACAGCAGCAATGCTGAGAGGCCACTCAGTGCTTGTTCAGAATCCCCCTTGGGTTACACAGAAAGTGAAGGGACCAGCTTCCTATAGCTCTCAAAATGTACAGAGAGTAGAACATTTCTAATCACGCGGAAAAATACAGAGCCTGACTCTTTATGATTATAGAAACTTGTTGAGTCAGTATTTCTAAGAGAAGAAATCAAAAGGAGAAACGTTCTGTAGCAGCAATGAGAATCAATCCACAGGGACCTGCCAAACTCAGATCAAATGGATTTGCGAAAATGTGCAACAGTGAGAGAACAAGCAACCCACTACAGCTGTGTGCCTGGTCTGTGTTGCTCTGATAATCCAAACGGCTCTGCACTCCATAGTCTAGTTCTGAATGGAAAAGGGAAAATTCAAATGCAAAAATGAAATTAATTTTGAGACAAGTAATTTCAAAGTGAAAAGTCAAAGCATTTCTATTTTTCATTATTTTTTCATGTTTTGATTTCAAAACATGAAATTCAGTAAAACAAGTTCAGTGACTCAGTGTCACAGAGTTGCTTTTTGATTTCATCTTCTTTTAAAAAAAAACCCCAAATCCTACTTTGAGTGAAAATGCTGTTTCAGACAAAACAGCTACAGTGTGCTGGTAGGTGAAATAATACAATTATTACAAGCTACAGCTCAATAAGTAAACACATTTTTAAAATAAAGCAATTAAGAACATCATGATAATTTTATTAATTGTTAATGCAGCTCTCTGATTAGGTATATTTTCCATCATCACCACCATTTCACTAATTTATCTACTGTGCAGTCAGAGTTGTGTGAAATTCAATTCATTCTAAGTACATTTTTAGACATAAGTTTTTGTGCCCTTGCCAAAATCTGAGAGCAGATTAACTTTTCCCTGCTAACAGCAAATACCTATGAGTATTTGCTGCGAGCACCCCTGACACTTTCCATCCTTTAGCTTACATGAAAGGCTGTATAACTTAATTACAATGGAGGCTATGTTTCCCCTTTCCTAAGGGAAGGTTAATAGAGGAAGAACTTTACACTAATAAAGAATCTGATCAGTCTGTGGCAGAGGCCAGGCTATGGGCAGCTGGCTGCTGTAGCACTGATGCTTTCTCAATGCTACTGGCGTACAGACCTGCAGAAGGTAGCAGTACAAATAGAGTTTATTTTAAGCTATAAGAGTGGCTAGTTTCAGTTACAAGAGCTGGCTTGATTATATGTCTTCTATCACTTAGTGAAATAGTAGCTTCTTCATTGCTGTGCTTGTCGGCCACAGCTCCTAAAAAAACATAGAATAAAAGCCTCATTTGGAGAAGTGTTAACAATTATGATGCAGTACCATGGATCAAATATTTTATTTTGTGTGATCTCTGTGGTTAGTCAATAATCTGCAAAATTTTTCTGTATGCAATACAGGTCATGAGGGACCTCCAGATGCCAAATGAAGGACCAAGTCTTTCTGGTTACTTCCAGGAGGCTAGAATCACAATGAGATTGAAAAGCAATTCCAAAACCCCCAATGTACTTTGTGTCCTGCAGAAAATGCACAGATGCCCAACGCAATGCCACTCAAACTGCTTGATAAATTATGCTGTGTTATGAGGAGTAAATGTTAAAACCTGCACAAGTTATTCCCTTGTGACAAGGGGATTATTCAAAACCCCTTTATGATACGACAGGAACTCCAGCCTTCATCCCCTGCATTCACTTTACAGTATCTGTAGCTATGCTTTAGAATAGCTCTGACAACTTCCCTAACATGTGGTGTGCCAGTGCTAGCAGCATGACAGAATTAGACATGGCTGTCCAGTGCTGGTACATCTATGAAAATCAGGATGAAACCTCACCAGTTGCTGATCAGAGGCTGGAGCCCTGAATTCTCCATGTTATAGCAAAGCCAAAATGGAAACATAAACAAAACTCAAGGACATCAATATGAATTCCCCCATTACACTTTTTTTTCAGTAGTTTCTAAAATAAGTAGTCTGAACACCAGGAAGAGCTCCATAGGCAGTTTCTTTAACTGGATAGGAATAGACAGGGGGTTGCATCATTTTGCCATAAAAGGAGCTGAAGCCTCACTGATCAAGATGTTATTTCAAACAGCTCTATAATCAATACTTGAATTTTCATAATCCAGCAGCAGACCCAAATCATAAGTCATAGCTTCTCCATGCACATCTACAAAGTGCTGAAAATAAGCAGGCTGCACATTGCTATGGCAAATGAGAGGGTCTTCAGATCATGCTGCATACCAGTCTTTCAAAGTAAAGGCCTACAAAATCTCAGAACCTATCTTATATTCAGGGGATCTTACTACCTTTGTCAAGTAAATCTGTGGGAATGTATTTGGAGGACAACGGACATCTGAACCATCCAAACCAGGCCTATGCAGGACTGTAAGGGTAACAGATGAGAAAAGTTAGAAACAACAAGAAAGCAGATACCTGTTCAAGCAGCGTAGGAGGTAGAAGCTTACTAAGATAAGATACATTTTTAGCAATAGTGAAGGTCAGCTTGCTCAAACTGTAAGGCACCAATGCAATACAAGTAGAAATGCATACACAGCTGTATTAACCAATTATTTGCATGTACGTAAACCAAAAGGTGTATAAAAGAAAGCTTGTGTAAGCAACAAACGGCTTCTGATATAATCACATTGATCTGTCTGAGAGTCCAGGTTTATTATCTCCCCGCATCTGGCCCCAGTAAATCTCTCCACACAAATCTTCATTTCTAGTGTCATATTTGAAACTCACAGGGCTTATAATTAGTCACCATTCACTTCAGAACACAGTACATACAGGTGCTCAGATTGCAAATTCCTGCACTGCTTGGTCAACAGTCAAACGGAATGGGAATACTACAAAAGCCCTTGTTGATGTCTGAGAAAAAGGGATCATGAGGAAGTGCTATCAGTAGTCCCTAATCTAAAGTAGGTTATGGCTCTGTTCTCTCTTGTGTGGGAAATAAATCTTGAACTCAAAGTCACAAAATCGAAATTTTTTTGCACAAGCAGTGGACTTACATTGCTACCAACTTCACTCTCAGACCCTGCTGTCCCAGGGCATTCTTGAGTCACATTCTGACACAGTGGACCCCATGGACCACACGACTCTGGGAAACTATGCATTGCACCAGCAACATTTAGATTTGCGCAAAAATACAGAATAACAAAGGGATCTTGTTTCTTGTCTCCAGAGAAGGAGATTTTAGACATAGTAAGACTGAACTCTCCAGATGACGTGCTCTTTGTTGCATAGCTGCTTTTGGTGTTTTAAAGCACTGAGGATGAGTAGAATTAGACACAAAAAGCACTGTAAAAAGCACAAGAATGCATGTATTTTATTATAAATACTTTATCTCCTCAATTATGCACATTCATACCAAGCCCTTTCTGAAGCTCTGGCTAGCCTGTCTCTCCACAATTTTCCTCTCTTCCATCATCCAACCACTGCTTACTCCCTGCAGCCTCACTCTGCTCTGTAAACTGAATCCATTTGTCCTAACCTGTTACCACATTGACAGGACAAGCAGAGAAACTGGAAGCAGAGTAGTGTAGGTTACCAAAGGGGGACCCCTGAAGACATGGGAGCAGTATTGAGCTGAGAAAAAGAGCAACATGGGAAACAGGAAAGGCCACATGTGCCTTTTGGTGAGTGTGTTCACATATGTTACTTCAGTGGGACTACTGACCCCTATATACAACTACCATGAGAACCACCTTTTGCCACATATTAGTGAGCAAAGACACTATTGCTTTTATTCCCCACTGTAACACTTCCTTGAAACATAATAAAGTAAGGTATCTGGCAAGTTCTTCATTGGAGTAAAATGGTTACATACAGTAATTGCATCTTGCTTTATATATTGATTTCTTCCCTTCACTGAACAGGCTGAAGCTCTCCTCTCATTTTAATTTTCTTAATAAAATAATTTCACAAGGCTGGTAAACTGACATCCAATTAGTCAGACATATTCTGTGTGACAAAGCAATACATAAAAGGAGAACAAAAAGGCAAGACGACCTCACTGAGAAAGTGTAATTCTCTGAGATGTGTCACATCTGGAACAAGAAGTCTTACGAGTAGCTAACAAAATTTCTGCTTATATTTATATTCAGAAAGCAACACAATCCCCAATTATGGTACTGGCATGTAAGGCTGGCGAAACACAAATGTTTGCAGTGCAAATGCACGTCTCAGTTTTAAGCTTCTTTGAAGCAGCTCAAGGAATAAGGCTTAAGTGTTCAAGGGATCCCTAAGACTGAAGTAAGAAATGTTTGGTGACACTAATGAGTCCTCAGTTGAAAGAGTGCCAAGATTCCTCAGCAAAAACTTTGGGCCCAACTCCGCCATTTGTCAAGATCCATTTACAATTAAGAACTCTATATTAAAGCATTTCGTGTTGAAATACTGTGGCACCCTGTAAAGCTTTTTGTGTTTGAAATATTAACAGCCCTCAGTATGCAGGTATCTCCGTGTTATCTCATGCACACCATTTAGGTTAATCAGTTAGGAAATGCTTGCTCCAGAGAAATTCTGGTAAATGAGTAACTCCATTTATCTGTCTAAAATTATTAAAAATATTATTCAGGCCTTGCAGAGACTATACCTTAGCAATTGCTAGTAGGAGTTCAGTGGTCAAAACATTTTCTTGTGTAAAGCATTAAGAGGATACTGCCTTTAAAGATTCTACAAGCTTTAAGTGAACCCATGACAAGATTCCAGTTGCTGCTGGTCATGAAACTGCAAGATGTCTGTCATTCAGCAACAGTTGTTTCTCATTCTAAGACTCAGATGCAGTGTAAGCTTTACTTAGTGTTGGCTGCGATTTATTTTCCCATCATATCAACTTAGCTTTCAGCTGTGAAAATTATCCAACTGCTAGCTCCCTAACATCTGCATCTTCAGAGAGGAATATAAGAAAAAAAAAAAAATAAAAAGAACAAAGGCAAGCGAACTTGCAAGCCTTTAAAACAGATGTTTGGTTACATCAGTGGTCTTAAAAAGAACTACTAAGATATTGCAACTATCTTGCAATTTACAGATTGCCACGATGTTTAAACACATCCATTACCTAAACACAAAAACTCACGCTGGCATAAAAGAGGACTTGGGAGCTTTCATTTCCATTTCTGGGTATTTAAGGCATCAAATAAAATTTTAAGTCATGAGTATGTTTAGGCTGCTAAATGAAACTTGATGGAAAGCATTTAAAATTCAGTCATTGACCCTGAACATTTATTTAGGTACAGAGATCCAAGCCTTTGGAAGATTAGGATCTTTGCAAAGAAGAGGAAAAAGGAATAAAATGACGTTGCCACTGTTCTCAACCTTCCCCACTAGAGAAAATAAATTTAAAGCTTGTTTTTCATGATGGACCTTTAACATGGAGTTCTTTTAAGGATAAACATTAAATCTGGAATGAAAGATGTACTTACTGTTTACAACTTTTGGTATTTTTTAGTATGTCAAAAAGGCAATGTCTGGTTACAAATAGCACTTATGACAGCCCCCAGCTCTTCTCTCCCTAAAAAAGGGTCACTGGGAAGGAAGATGCAGGGGAGAAAAAGGAGAGCTATTGAGTTAAGCCTTATTGCCTTATAGGTTTGTGCTTAACTCAAGAAATAAAATTTCTTTCAAATGCACTTAATTATAATCAAATACCCATATCAACGTCTGTCACCACATCAGCACATCTGGCAGCAATGAAGACAAATTAACAGTAAGTCAAAAAATCTGGCAATATGATCAACTAAAACACACAAAATCCATTCTGTACACTTAAGACCACCAGTGACTAAGGATGGATTAACTTCCTGTCTCTAATGCTGGTGCCTAAATTAAAGGGAAATTGCATTGCAATCTGGGTACCAGGCTTCTGCCTACAACTGAAAGTCCTTAATTCAGCTACACCAGAGAACAAAATCTTTGCTCTAGCTTTAGCAATGATGCCTGTGATGGCCTACTCTAACAGCTGCTTTTAATTTAGTTTAGAAGAAGCTATTTGGCAACCATCTAAGTTTGCACCTTCAAAACAGGCAGATTTAAAAAGCCAATGTCCTGTAGTATCAGCCATTTTGAAGTCTGTTTCAATGCAGTGACAACAGAATTCACAGCTTTCTAAAATAGTAGGCATCTATACACAGAAAAACAAAATAGAGGGTTTTCACTTACTTTTAATTACTATTTTATAGTAAGCAATCCTCTTTCTCTGACTTTGCAGAGTTAAAGATATTGTGTTCATTACTGCAAATATAATCCAGCAAGAATTTACAATTGCTCAGCTTGACTGATCAATTAAATAAACCATAGATCTCATCTATAACCAGAAAAGGGCAGTCAAGCAAGGAACAGAAGCACAAATTAAACCAAAGAAAACATCTTATTCTTGGATTACCTTCCCATGTTGGGCATGTAGTGCTTGCAGAAGCAAAGAGGGAGAAAGGGTATGGGAAAGCAAAGACTCAGGCATGCACTGCATATTTGGCAAACACTTAACAGTACGCCACTCAGAAAAGGGTGATGTTACCAGGCAGATATCCAGTGCCTTTTTTCTTCTTTTACTAAATAGCCTGATACGAATTTCTGCATCTACTATGTATATCCTCCACCAGCTGCAGGCACACTACACAGGCATGGAAAAACTGTTGGCACTACAGCATTGCGTGCATGAAAACAGAGTGTGCACACACGTCTAATAGTGAAAATTCACAAAGTGAAAGAATTGCATACTTATTTTGGTTCAAATAGCTTCAACCCACCTTTCTGGTAGCTGTGGCAGGACCACATCAACTCTTTGCTGAGCATATTTTATACAGTAAATCTAAAGGTATAAGTTTAAGTCAAATAGAGGTGCAAACATGCATCAGAAAGCACCTACATATGCAACACTGTCTACAAACATAATTCACGCTTTTCATTCTTCATACACTAATGGGGGTCAGAGACCACACAGCAGCATATTTTATTAAAAGTAATGTGCAAATAAGATGCATGATACCTGCAAACTGCATGGAGTTTCCATTTGTAAAAAGGCACACGTAACAGTACAAAATTAGAATGCTTACTACTCATTTCATTAAAATGAAGTCTGACATAGAAATACATATGCTGTATTATTTACACCATTAATTTACAAAGGACATTTGTATAAAACAAAGCTATAAAATAATTACAAATACAGTATTCTTATAAGGAATGTTTTCCCTGTATAACAAATGTAGAGCACTTTGGCAATTCAGCTATATTGGAATAAAAATACATTTTTTTCTTCTGAATTCATAGCATCATGTGATTTCTTTCTTTTCTTCTTCCTCTCCTTATTTCCTTTTTAAATAAAATTCCATACTGAGGTAGTAGCACGTCAAAGTATTTCTTTGGTTCCAGAAATCAATGGCAAGTCCAAAAGAACCTACGTATCTAAATCACAGGATTGGAAAGCAGAAGTCCTAAAGTTTTCAAAGGATTGTTTGCAAGTATAAAAGTTATTTTCTCCTCTAGAAACTGTCCTTTCCTTTCCCTCTTCATCTGCCTCTGCATCAAAGTCCAGTAAGGCATGATGATTATTATGGGAGGTTTTTGGTTGGCAATTTGCTGGCTGTCTACAACTTGAGAGAGAGTCCAGCTGAGGCTTCCATAAAGGCTTTCCAAATGTTCCTGAAAGACAGTAAGAGTGAGTAAGAAATACTGATGCTAACAGCTTTGTGTCTCACCAGGGGCTACATGTTGGAATGCAAGCAAAAAATTGACAAAAGAGAAAGTTCACCAAAATAAAATTTCACTTAACTGTTGTTTTACCCTTTAAAAGAGAACATCATCACAAGCATAAGGCAATATTCTGCCACCTGAGATGTTAAAAGCATTTCCAAAGTAGTTGTATAGCCACCTACAACTTCATTTCTTTTCATGACTTCATTGTTTTCATGACTACTTCCATAACCATTTTTCTTTGGGGGGGGTGGGGGGAGTGGGAACAGAGACCAAACTGCAAACATGTCACAAGATACTTCCTAATGCAAAGAGCACAGCAGTCTCCCAGTTTTGTTCTCCAGTAAACAAATGGCACATGCAATCTGCCATGCAGCTCAGAAAAAATAAAACAGAAATTTAAAAATAAACCCCTGACCTGTGTCGGGTTATACAACATTGTCCCACAGTGCAATCTGAATGCTAAAGAAATCTTGTTTTGCCTAGCATGCCTCATTAATAATAAAGGTCCTGCTAGCCATATGCTCCATTCACAACTGATCATCTAGCCCGCTGTGGGCAAGTTGTAACCCAAAGAGAATTCAGCATTTCAGTTCCATCTTTATCAATAATTATCTGGATTCACTAATCAGAACATAATTAGTGTGCCTGTCACTCTTCACCACTGGGAAGGTGTTAGCACCGAAGGCGTTAGCACCAACACTTCAGCAAGGGCATCCTCTTTTTTCACTGATGATACAGCCAACCCAAGTCAGTGTCTGTAAGTGAGACTCAAAGGACTTATTTTCAAAGGACAATGTGCCACAGGCTGATTTTGAAGAATGTGAGTTTTTATTAATAACTTAACACTACAGTCTTTAATAAATTTTGAACCCAAAGCACCTTACTTCCAATTTTGCTTAGTTGTTAGAAGCAAGGGTTTCATGTAAAAATGTCAGATATCTGAGAAGTTACTAAAAATGGAATTGGACAAGATCCACATTTGCATCGATGATCTGTACAGAAATTTTAACCTAACATAATATGAAAGGATGTTCCTTGCAGCACCAAAGCTACAAATGAGTGCTGTCTTAGAAACAAAAATCCAAGCTATGAACTTTCTGGCTCATGCATCAACAGTAATGTTAATGTCAGCTGTCTTCTCCATTGTGACTATATAGGCAAAAGGGGAGTTGAATTTGAAGACAATGCTGAAGAAGTGATTCCACAACTAAAGAGAAGAAATCCATCAACTTCTTCCACAGCCACCATCTCCAAGATCTAGCCATAGGTTCTTTGAGGGAAGAGTGTTGATTAAAAAGAATACAAGGCAGTGACAATGCAACTTAAGTGGGGTAGTAGGCTAAAAGAACTGACAAAAGAGTACCTTTGCATAGCTTTTTAGGGCAGAAAGATGACTATGTGCCCTTGAGATGGCATTAACTCCACGGTATACCAAATAGAGTTGAACTACTTTCTGCAGGAGACATGCTAAAGCCCTGTCTGCACAGTCCCACCACAGTAATAGTGGAAAGCAGCCAGGAGGCCAGCCATGTGTAGTCCCAGGGCCTCTGCCAGATGTCCTGGCATCTGCAACATTTTACAGTTCAAACATCTGGCTTTCGAAGGGGAAAAACTTCAGAGGTTGTGCCTCCCTCCCCACCCCCTGAGAACAAAGAGCCAGTGATGCACATTCCCCCAGGTCCCCTTGCAGAGCCAGCAGACCCTGGCCTTGATCAGTCAATGTTGACACACCAGCTGGGAGACAATCCATGGTACCAGGGCTGTGCTTGGTGCTAAGATATCACAAGGATGAAAGCAGTATGTAGTTTTATATGCATTTTAAACCAACCAGCCAAACCAACACTCTAAATTTAAGTAGCTTCAAAGGCAAAGTAGTGCTTTTCTCCTTCCCCCTGCCTCTCTCTGCAATCTGGATTTAAACTCTAAACCCTAAGAACTAAGCTGAACTAAGCTTCAGGAACTTTTTGTCATAAAAACCATGAGAAAAGGACAAAGCAGGGGTAAAGAGAGCATTTTTACAGAGTGCCTTACTTTGAAGGGTAAATAGTTCTGGTTCACTGTGTTATATGATACATACACAAGTTCAAGTCTCCCCACCTGTCCTGAGCCCTCCTGGGACCTTGCATACCTTTTGCCTGTCAGGCAAAACATCAGGTATGCCCGAAATTTGTTAAGGTATATTTCAGTTATGTATCCTAACATCTATGGAAATCTGCCAGCTATATTAAGATGGAAGATAAGAATCACATCACTCATGAGATTTTTATGTAAGTGTGAGCTATTAAGACCTCCCAGTAATCTAAATATTCTCATTACAGTTTTACTGTAATCATTTTTCTGTTCCTTAGCTTAAAACATATGGGAAAGAAGAAGCTGAGAAATCAGTTTTGCTTAATGTTATTAAGTAGGAAACAAGATAGCACAGATAACAGCAGCTTGAATAAAAAACAACAGCTAGAACATACCCATGAAAGTGCTGTTACTCATAATAGATGAGGGTTCCAAACTTCTGTTTAAATCAAATGTGTCAGAGTTCAGACTTTTGCTTTTTAGTCTGGTTCCTTCATTTTGAGTATAAATAGAATTAATCAATCTGCTACTTGTAGCCTGCATCCCAATAATGCCAACACACTGGTCAAAGGGATCATCCAATGGAGGCAAGTATTGATAGCATTCTTTTTTCCTTAAATATGCAGACTCATAGGGGTCCAAGCATGCTGTTCTTTGATCAGGGCTGCAACCTAAAGAAAATGAAAAATTGTTTTTATATAGATTCATCATAATACAAAATCAAATTACAACTAAAACTTCCCCTCCAGCCCTAACTTACTTGCATTGTATGCTTCAAATGTGTCAGAACCGTATGTGCTTCCTTTTAAATATGAAGTCCCTGAAGTCCCCAGATAGTGGCACAGGAATGGATCTGCAACACCCTCCAAGTCAGTTTCACTGCTGTTATCTAGATGGCAAATGCCTTAAAAATAAAATTGACATGTCAGCATACAGCCTTTTCTGAAGCTTTAGCTTACAGTTTCTTAAAACTTAAGAATCCCATGTGTTCAACTACGTTTCACAGTGTATGTTAGAGCTTGATTAGGTTTCACCTAACCTTTTGATGAGAATTCTAATTCTAGCAAGTGTTCAATTAATAAGCTTGACAGAGAATGTATCACATTTTGCTTCATTATACAATCCTTGAATAGCAAAACAAACTCAATCACAAGGATCAGATCCAGGGACTTTCTTCTGCTTAAAGCACAAGAACTCAGGTTCATATTCTGTCTCACAGCTACCTTTCGGAGTACAGAGTGTCAATGTAAAAGTCCCGGGTGGAAGAATCTGAGGGAGTCACTGGCTGCTTGAACAGCTATAATAGATTTTCAGTTCAAATGCTCCTGGAGGTTGTGGACACAGCCTGTAGTTCTTAATCCACAAAGAGGCTGCTCCCCTCACTATGCTACAAATGTATACTCACCACCACTCTATTCCTACCTTTCCCAACTCCTGATTGTATCTTGATCCCAACCTCTTCCCAGCAAAGTGCCTTTTTCTCCCCAATGCAAGTATGGCTTTTCAGGGGCCAGATGTATAAATATCAAGCACTGCAGCTTTTAACTTGCAGTCACCTTAAATCCTTTATTGACTCTGACTCCAATGACTTTCCCAACTGGAAATTTTAAACAGTTATACTAAAGTTACACTGGTATTATCACACATGTCTACATTCCAGTAAAGGATTCTTTTCAAGCTATAAAATAGGAAGACATGCTGTTGTTCTGGACACTCTTGTCTTGGAAATATGATCATCAGTTTAAATTTACCCTTGAGACTAGAGGAAAACTTCATGACTTAATGAAAGCCATAATGTAATTTGGATAAACAGAACCAAGTTCCTGTTATTACCTTGTTGAAGCAATCCCAAGCAATAAATTTCACGTCTTCTACTAAACTTCAGTAAAGATGCTTCTTTAGTGTTATTACTAGTTAGAAAGACACTAGCCAAACTGCAGCAACTCAAGCAACATGGAAAATCCGCTTAGCATTTTATACCTACCATTACTGTCTCTCTGCTGCAAGAAATACCCTCCCACAGAAGATGTGAGGAACTGATGGTGACTGCCATTTTCAGATGAACCATATCCATCCTGCCTTTCTGCCAGTGTTCCCTGAGATGACAGGTAACTTGGAATGTCAGCAGGCAAATTTGTTTCATCTGTGGGGGTGCAAAACACACACAAAAGCCATCAGCATACTTCAGTTTGTAGAAGCATTTTTAAACCTGTCAGCAAAGCACTGAAAGGAACAAGCAATTCACTCTTCTGAGTCAAAGCACACAAATGTTCCTACAATAAAGTCATTGCAAAGCAACCACAAACATTTTTTTCCTTTCCAAGGCAAACCTTCAGTTTTACATACCTGTATTTGTGATGCTGCAATCTTCATTTCTCCTTCTGGTGTGGTAGATGATGACCACCCACACCAAGGAAGTGCCCACCACGCAGCAAACCACAGCTATGATCACAATGCCAACTGTGGCCCATCCATCATCATCAAGTGATGGGGCAATGTTTTGAGGAGAATCACAGGTGGGAGTTGGAATTACACTAAGATGGATGTTGCCTCGTTCTGTTCCAAGCGTATTAGACATTTCACAAGTGTATTTCCCAGCATCTTCTACATCTGAATCCACAATAATTAGTAATTGATTGCCTGCAGCAAAGAAATGTCTTTCTGTTACCATGAGAGGGCTGTCATCTTTAGTCCAGTTCAGTCGGGGTGGAGGGCTACCACCAGCAATACACTGCAAGACTGCAGTTTCCCCTTTTGTTACAGTTCGATCCAGCAAAGGCCGCAAAAATGACGGTGTTTCTGAAAACAAAGCACAAGCCTTATATCCAAAATGACCTTGCAAAAATAAGAACATGTCCCTTTCCTTCAAGCTCAAGATGAAAAGCTAAATCAAATGCATCAGTAAGGCCTAATGAAGCTTACTCTGATTCTCAGAAAAAACTCAAGGACTTTGAACTTAAAGCCTACAATTTATTTGTCAATTGATCAGATCTAGATGCTTGATTACCTCAGAAGGCAAAAAGGCTAAATCATACAAGCTTAAGGTTGCAGAAAACTAGAATAAAAATGGCTAACAAAACATCATGAAATCAAAAGTTAAACAAAATCTACTATCTCTAAACAAAAATAGAAGTACCCTTTCCCCCTGCCTCCCCCCTGCGTATCAGATGTGTACACACTGAGAAACATAAGTAACTTTTATTATTCTGCATCACAATAGTGATTATGCTGTTAAGGATTGCCAATATCTTACCTAGTACTGTCAATGTTGCGTTAGCTGAAATGCTTCCAGCTGTGTTTTGGGCTGTACAGCTATAAACACCTGTGTCCTCAATCTTTACATCAACGATAAAGAATACATCATCTTCAGGCATGACATGCATGCGCCTCTTGCGTGCTGCAGGAAAATCTGTTCCACCATCTTTCTGCCAAGCAATCTGTGGGACAGGATGCCCAACTGCAGCACATTCCAAACGTGCCATTGCCCCAGCTCGAATGGTTAAGTCCATGGGGATCTTTGTAAATGATGGCAGCACTAAAGAAAAATTAAATTATATCAAAACAAATACATGAAACATACTTTTTCTTTCCTGCATATTTTCTTAACACCCTTCATTGGCCTAAAAATGCCAGAGAAGCATGCAACCTAAATTTATCAGTAGGCAGCAGAGACTAAAGGAGGGAACTGGGAAGTAGGTGAGACCACCTAGATGAAAATCTCACTTCTGCTAAGAGCCTCCTAAATGACCTTTCCACAGCACCTTGAAACAGAATACACTTACCTCCTGTGAAGAAAAGCTTAATGTTTTTCCCATCTTGCAACAGATTTTGTCAGATTTACTATGAATCGGGTATGTTATTTGTTTTTTCCTATACAATACTTCAGCAGAGTGGCACCAGATGTAAAACTGAATGGTCTGATCTTGGAAGTAAATATATTTTTAAAAAATAATCTCAGCATATTAAGGGATCTTCTAAAAGATGCGGATGTTGAGAATGGAAAAACTATGTTTACGTATCTTGATTAAAACCATTCTGCTTTTAAGTCCACAAACAAAAAGTAACATACTTACTGTTTACTGTAAGTTTGGCTTTGACAGAGTAGGATGAACCAAAATGATTTGAAATAACACACTGGTATTTGCCTTCGTTACTGAATTCAACATTGCGCAGTCGAAGGATGGTAGTGTACTCCATCACTTCACCGCCCTGTGCCCGGAGGTGTGCATAATTCTCCATTTCAGCATCTTGCAGTAATTCATTGTCTTTCTTCCATGCAAAAGTCATTGGGGAATCACTGCTGCTGGCTGCTGAACACACAAAACTCAAATTGGAGCCTTTGATTGCTGACTGGGTTTCTGGCTGGACAGTAATTTGTGGTTTAGGAAAATCATCTGCACAGAAGGGAGAAAAAGTAACACAGAAGAGAACAAAAAAATAGGTGAGGCCCAAGGACTCCTCTCAGAGTTTGAAGCCTTGTTTTGTAGGTTTAAGACAAAAATTAGGTGTATTTATAAAATGGATACAAAATACTTCCATTTTAAATTTCATTAGACTTAGGGCATTTAAAGATGCTGTATTTATGAGTTTATTGTGCCAAGTCATCTCTTATTGAAGAGAAAGCACATTTAAAACCAGACTGTCCCTTGAGTTAGTGTTAGTTAGTGTTAGTTAGTTTAGTGTACAGCAGCACTAAAGATGGAAGAACTACTTGACACCCGTAAAAAACTATTCTGAACGCCAATCATGAAGCCTACCCTTCATCTTTACAACATCTGAGGCTGCTATGAGGTTTGCTTTATTGAAAACATAGTTCTGCCATCAGAAACCACAAGTTATAGTTGAGGGTTTTACCCAAACTCAGAAAAAAAAAAGAAAAAAACATATACAAAAGTCAGTGTTTCAGTGATCTGTGGCTGTTTGGTCCAGAGGGGATGAAGATGCCTTAAGCAGGGCAACACGCAAGATTTCAAGAGATTAATTTCTGGAGGTCCCTTTACTATTGGAAAATTACCTTTAAAGTGCCACGTTGTGAGTTTACAGCATTAGTTGCCTTCTGAGTTATTTATTCAATTGTATGTACGCTGCATGTACAAAAGGAGTGGGCAACTAAATGCCTGGTCTCCCAAAAGTAAAAGCCTTAGCATATTCCTAACTTTCAAGATGTCTCCAATCTCCTGACATATTTCACAGGGACTGCAGAAAAAGCCCCAAATATTCCTCCCTGCACAGAGTCCATTTTTATCTAGCCCCTTTGTCTCCTTACATCTCATTTGTGTGGGAACAATATATTAAGGTCAAAGTATTATTTCCTTGAAGAAACTTCATATGGTGTGTGTTGTGGTTTTAAGTAGCCAGAGTCTTTTATTAGCTGGGGGGGGCTAGGAGAGAGGCTTCTTTAAGAAGCTGCTGGAGTTTTTCTC
>WEIV01008866.1:0-41445 GCA_013390005.1 Calyptomena viridis | reverse complement strand
GGGCGCGCTCGGCGCTCGCAGGAGGCGTTTGAGCTGCAGCAGCAGGTGCCCGGGGATGCACACGGCGGGGGAGGGGGGGAGCTGGCATGGAAACGCGGTAAGGGAGCGTGAAATAAACATCGGGGAACAGTGGCGTGGGTTTTTCCGCTGAAAGCGTTCGTGGTTCGTCTTTAATTGACACGGAGAAGTACTGCAAACGCTCCGCAAACGCACAGTAAATTGCCGCGCATCCCAAGAACATTCCTGAAATTAACCCTTAGAAGTATAAAGCAATTTAAAATTACACACTTGGGGAGGGCGGGGGGGGAGAGGATAAGCCAGAAAGAAAATCTGAGTAGTCGTGTCCTACCTTTTTTTGGATTCACGTTGAAAGGCAGAAGAATTTATTTGTCTATATATGCATTTATTTATATATATAAATCAAAGTCTCCATTTGGCACATGGTCTGCTCACTGAGTTGCCTGTACAAAGTATTATGCAGATCCTCGACATCTTTTCAAGCGTAAAATACAGCAGCCTTTGTGTGCATGACATTCCCACATCTTATCTAGTCTCTACACCAACAGAGCGCAACCATTATGAAATAGTAATCTCTTAACATTTACTGGGAGTAGTTTCTGCATCTGCTCAGGGCCTGTTTGTTTTTGTTTTCTACTTAAGTGATGGTAATGAGATTTTATGATTTCTCGAAGCTTTTTATGGGGCTCTGTAACCCTCTCATCCCCACTTTTTTGTGCAATAACACCACCATTTGTCTAACTCCGTGAGTTTATCAAGGTGTCTCACTCCAGTCTGTTCCTGTCTGTTCCTCCAGTCTGTTCTTTCAAGAGAAGGCTTCCTTTTTCAAGAAGGTTTAATAGAGGCCTCTGAATAGAGAAAGCATTAGATAATAATCTGGAGGTGTATAGAAGTGAGAAAAATACTACATTACTCTATCCCAGAGGAAAACAGATAATTACGTAGCGTAACTACCTGAAGCGGCCCATTTCCAGGAGACTTTTGTAAGAGAGTATTAAGTTGAGGATTTCTAGATGCAGAAAACAAGTCAGATTGAAAAGAAACTACATGTTACAGCTGCCACATGCAACCCCAGACTGCACTGCCACAGCTGCTATCCCCTCCTATGTCTTTCCATTACCAACCCGGCCCACAGTTAGAAAGCCACCCTGGCTGCAAAGTCTTGTCATGGCAGGATGACACATCTTGGGTCCTGGGCTCAGAACCTGGTCTTAATGATCATTTGTTCTGCATTCCTGGATTGATGTTTAAGCAGCACCCTTTTCACAGCTGCACACATAGCTACAGATATTTTTATCCATCAGCAAACACCAGGAGTGGAACAAGGGCAGGAGCATCGTAACATAGTCACTTAATGTCTGATCTGCAAAAGTGCAGGTAATCTTACAGCTAACAGAAACCACAAGCCCTGTGCGCCTTAAAAGAATGGGACAATGAAGAGCAGCTGCACAGCATATCCCGGGGAAGCCTTTTGCATGGTGGAATTTCTTCTGTATTATGATCTGGCAGATAACAAGGGGTGAGTCTGAAGCCATAGGTATGACATACGTCTTCTCTTGCTGTTGTTTGAGAGGACTCAGAAGATTTGGTAGAAGTGTTTCAGTCTGCAAATAGGTTTTCTTGCTTTATACATTCAGAAGATAGGAGTAAAAAAGTATTTATTTGACTCTGTGTACTGCTGCAGCTGAGTGCTGCACACTCTGGTTTCAAGAGCACTTCAGATTCAAACAGGATCATTAGGCACTTCTAAAATATCATTCCCATAACATTTTACCCACAAATACAAAGGACAATCCTAAAGAAAAATTCAGACCAAAACAAGTGCACCACTGAATACAGACTGTATGTTAAAATAATTCGATTTGAATGTTTTCACACAAAGTTTATACCAGACTTGGACTGGGGTGAGACATTTATTGTGATCACTTGTAAAAACCTGATTTTAAGTTCTGATTCTCAAAGACCTCATAAACCAACTGACACATACATTAGGAATCCTAGTTTATAAATTTCATACTATATATCCAAGGGGAAAACCTTTTCTGTTATCTGTATAAACAAAACTTTTATTTACATAAATATGGTTCAGTTCTCAAAATATTTATGATAAAACTCACACCAGAAAGTAAATATTGATATCAGCTGGTGAGTCTTACCTTCCCAGTGGAAAGTTTCCTTAACAGGAATTAACTGCAAAAGACAAAGCAGAGTAGGTAACTTTCTATTTTTTTCTCCTATTCATAGACAGAGGTACAAATGATCCTTGAACAAGGATCCGTCACCTTAAGTCCCATTTGAGCTTCCTCCTTTATGAATCAGGAAAGGCCTGCTTTCTAGTCCAGGTTTTATAAAGCAGAGTTTGAGAAAGCCCACTGAGGCTACATGCTTCATTTATTGAGGCAACAACTGCATTTCATGTTGCCCTTCAGATTAAACAGGATTTTCCAGCTCTGTTTCCTGGAGAGATCTACTCCAAGCAAACAGAAAACTTTCACACAGTTTTCAGATTAGTTGTCTGTTTAATAGTTCAACACAAGAGCTCAAAAGTTATTTAACAATATTATTTACAGAACTTAACAAACACTGTGCTTACCTATATTTTTCCTGTTGCTACCATATAGCATAGTGAAGGACACAATCATACCAACTCAACATAATTCTTGAGGTTTTGGTTCCAGAAAGCAGTGTTTAAGCATCAAGGAAATAACTCCTCTTTATGTAAAACAGTTCCCTCTTGTGGATATTCTGTATACAATATCACAGGCAAAGTATTTAAAATATTCATCAAACCTGGATCTTTGCAATTAAAACTCCCACTTCTGTTCATCAATGATCCTAATACCTAGGACATTCTTGGTTTTAGTAACTAATTATATGAGGAACAAGCTATTGCACTTAATCGTAATACAACTTGCAAAATTACTCCTTATCAATAACAAATTATTTAATTAAGTGCAATAAACACATGCAAAGCTAAATAAAGTTGCATAACTGTACCTATATGAGTCAAGTATGAATCCAGAGGGTTTTTTATTTTGCTTATATGAGAAAAATTTCTGCATGTTCCACTAAAAGAAACCATGATTAAAAAAAGAAGGAAAACATACAGTACATGAAGAAAAGAGACAATAATTGCAAAACAGTCAGGGTTTCCAAGGATCCATGTACTAAGTACTGATGACAAAGAAACTCTGGAATGGTAAATCTTTCAATTAAAACTGAAGAGTCCAAGCAAGTAAGTGACACAGCTTCATTGGGGACACAATATTGCACTGAGGATTAATTTGGCACGGCAGTTCGGAAAAAAAAACCCTACGAATGATGTAACAGTGTGAGATTTATATGTTCTCTAAATGATGACTACATTCCACAAAGAATAATTTTTTTTCTTAAGAAGTGAAATGTGAGAAAATAAATGTGTAGTCCTCAGTTTTGCCTAAAGGCATTCGGTATAACTAAGTCTGGGGAAATTATAGAAAATAATCGTATGTTATTATCTAGAGGGAAATTATATTAAAAAAGGCTAAAAGCCTTTATGTACCAATATACCATAAACTTGTTTACTACAACTTTTTTTGTTTAATGGTTATATAAAACCTTCCCATTTGATTAAAGGTACAGAGTAAATGTTAAACAAGCAGCTTAAGGTTCTCTAAAGATAAATCGGCTCTAAGGCAAAAAAAATCAAAGTTCCAACAATTAGGAATGTATTTATTCTCTGTAACACTAGTCTTCAGGTGGCTACCTAAAGAATCCCACACAGGATGTGCTGTTGTTACCTTCTGCTGTAAAAAGCATTAAATATTTACTGTTTGTGACCACCAGCCTCCTTCACATTTTTGTTGTCACTATGGAACACACTGTTGGCCTTTATGTAACATCAGTAGCTGTGGCAGGGCAAGCATTTACACACAGAAATACCATTAAATAACAATAAAAAAATTTTACTAGTCAAGAGGCTAGATGTGTGTTCCTGAGGTCAATGGGGCACTTGGTCTTGACTTCGAATGCTGGAAACACAGTATCAACCAGACTTTTCATATAAGCAAAAATGTGTTGCATAGTTAACTCTCCGCCTCACTTAAATACTGTTCCTTACTATTTCCACTTTGTTCTAGGAGAAGAGTGACAAATAATGTGTTTGTAGTGATTAGATGGATACTGGAAATAAAACCATATCATGAAATAATTCTGAGAGATTTTTGTTGTAATGCAAATTGTTTGCTCTCTGAGACACTGAGGAAGAGCCCCTGCTGATGTAAAACTTCCCTAAGGTTGTGTCTGCTGTCATTGCCTTAAAGACTCTAAAGAGGAAATATTAGCATGAGATGATACTAATATGCATATAACTATATATTTGCATATGGTAAATTATTATCTTTAGCGATTGTTCTTTTCATGGAATTTAGACAACCTATTTCAGTGCATATTAATTGAAAATTCTGTTTACCTTACTTTGCATCTGCCCAATCTGTGTTCAAAGACTGAAATACATATTTAGCATGATAATATAGTGCACGCTGTAACACCTTCTTATCAAAGTACTTTGCAAATACGAATATATTCAACCTCATCACATCTCTCTGTAACAGTATATGTGAACACTATTCTTGGCAGTGGGGTTACGTAACAATTTCCTTGAATTAGTTAAAACTTTCGTATTGAGATCTATTTTGGCACTTAACCCTGGCAAAATCCTCCAGCTGGCAGGACAAAGACATACCTCAGCAGAATGCTTTAATGGGTCACCCAGTCATTCAGAGTGATCATCTCCAGAGTGCTGGAACCCTTGCATTCAATCCAGCCAAATAAAATATTAAAGAAAATCCCTCGTTCATGCTAATCCATATGGTATGAATAGGAATTTAATACAAATGAATATTGCAAACATGGAGTATTTTCTCTGGGCTTTTTTTAACTTTAATAAAGCAATTCTTGGATATCCTTGTATTTTGATTAAATCTTAGACCTAAGTGTTTTTCCTCATCCTCATTTTCTTCTTATCAAGTTTCCCAAATTACATAGTATTTGACTAGATGTGATAATTCTTGTCAGTGGGGCCATTTATGATTGGAAAATGGATATAGTTTATGCATTAATGGAATCACAGAATGACAGAATTAACTAGGTTGGAAAAGACCTTTGAGATCATCAAGTCCAACCTATGACCTAACACCACCTTATCAACTAAACCATGGCACTAAGTGCCACATCCAGTCTTTTTTTAAACACCTGCAGGGACTGTGACTCCACCACCTCCCCGGGCAGCCCATTCCAATTGCCAGTCACTCTTTCTGTGAAGAATTTTTTCCTGACATTTAGCGTGAACTTCCCCTGGTGCAGCTTGAGACTGTGTCCTCTCGTTCTGTCACTGGCTGCCTGGGAGAAGAGACCAACCCCCACCTGGTTACAGCCTCCTTTCAGGCAGTTGTAGAGAGGGACAAGGTTCCCCCTGAGCCTCCTCTTCTCCAGGCTAAACAAGCCCAGTTCCCTCAGCTGCTCTTCACAGGGCTTGTGCTCCAGACCCCTCACCAGCCTTGTTGCACTTCTCTGGACAAGTTTGAGCATCTCAACATCTAAAATGAGGGGCAGAACTGGACACAGCATTTGAGGTGCGGTCTAACCAGTGCTGAGTACAGGGGAAGAATGACTTCCCTAGTCCTGCTGGTCACACTATTCCTGATACAGGCCAAGATGCCATTGGCACATGGCTAGCATCTGAAAAAATGTGACTGCAGAAATGATGACCTCAGGAGTGATACTAATTAAGCCATATTATATCCTCTGAGGTGTTTAAGTGCATTTAATAAATATCAATCCACACACTTAAAAGTACTCCTGACTCCTGCAAATCAGAGCCTGTTTAGTACTGTTTGAACTAATGATCATTTCTTCCAGTGAGGGATTTTGCCACAGGAAAAAAGAAAGTAGGAAGATATCCAGATATTCTGAAGGCAGAATAGTAGCAACCACTATTAAGCACAGGTAGACTGACAAAGGAGATACAGAAACAGCAGTTAAGTAGTGTATTAACAATACCTAAAACAAATCACGTGAAGAAAAAGACCTTTAAAATGTCTCTCTTAAACCATTAGTTCCTCTCTTTCTGAGTGGGCCCTGATAGCTAAACCACAGAGAGAAGTAGAAAACCCTTTTCCCTGTACTGAATGATGATGACAGAACAACAGAGAAATGAGTTCTGTGCAGTGCTGTGCAAAGAACCACTGCAGGGTAGCAGTACGAAGCAGCAGAGTAAAACTTCTCTGACTGCTTTTTTTGGTCTTGTTACATTATAGCAAATCAGGGTAGCAACATCACCCTGCAAACATAGCAGGGCAATTCCACGACTTCTTTCTGCACAACTTTGACTTGCAGAAGCTCTTCAGTTTCCTTGTATAAATATTGGCACCCACTGGTCTTTCCAGACAGGCCCAGAAGCTTCTAATGGAGGAAGACAGAAACTGTTATAGTATTACAGGAGATATATAAGTCCTCTATGTGCTATAATTATGAAAACACAAAGCAGTATGACTGTCCCCCATACCTGTGTGCGGTTTCCAACAGCAGTTTTCACACTGTGACTATGACTACAAGCTACAAATTAAGTATTCCAGAACTGCTCAGATACTGCCATAATGACTGTAAAGACCAATAATAATTTTTTTCTAATGGATGTAATTTGAAGAACTAAATGTTTATTTTTTCATTTTTAGTATTCTTTCATTCATTTTACTTGATATCTTGCATATTGGAATTGTGTAGCCCAGATAGCTTTATTTACTTGCTTCTATGAACTATTTGGGTTTGAGTCTAGACCTTTCTGAAAAATTACTGAAAGAGAATGGAGGGGGAAAAGTTTAATTGGAAAATATAAATCTAAAGATGCCTGTTTGCATTGGGCAATTCTCTTTTAAGTCCAGCAGCCAACTTTGCCACATGGCACTTGCAGAGACACTATCAGAATCGGAGCCCCTACAATGGAAGCTCTGCCAGTCATTCCTGAAACCAGCTGTCAGACTTAACATACTGTAGGGCTCCAGAATCTGTGGTGTACAATCTAAATTACTTGGGGAGCAAAGTAATAGTAGCAGAACAGTACTGCTGCTCTGGTCCAATTAGGCCAATGGAAATTTTCTTTAAAGTCAGCTAAATGTGAAAACCAAATAAAAATTTGAAGATGTATGTGAATTTGAAGATGTATGAAGAACCAGCCACTAAGGACAGCTCTGAGCACTAGGTAATTTGATGTCCACAAGGTGTACATCGGTTTAACACTGAAGAATCAGACATCAGGCATACTAAAACCATAAAGGGGAGACCATATGTTTACAAGCAGCTACTCCATTTCTTTGCAGCTCATTATGACACTCACACTTTGCTCTCCCCAGAATATATTCACATTTAGGAACTTGGTGTTTATTTTTAACAATAGCCTCAGCATAATTCAGGAAGAGCAGTACTTGCAATGACCTGCTTTGCTTTCTTGTCTCTCACGCTTGTCTGGAGCTGAATACCTCAGAACTGGAAATTTGCAACTGAAAATAAATTAGAACAAAATAAATCTTTCATTATGAAACATCAGCCCGTACAGTAATGTTTGAAAAGCTAAATCTCAACATAATCAGAAGACACTCTTTCCCTTCCCATTACATAAGCATATATCCACCAAAATGTTTTTCCAATAGGAGGATGAGATAAAACCCAGTTAACAAGCAATCCTGCAAAATGCTGAGCATTCCTGCTTTGATCCAGAAAAGCATTTAAACAGCTGTCTAAGGTTATGCACAAGTAATCTCGCAGAATCCTATAACCGAGTCACATGTTTAAAATTGAGCATGTGTTTTAGGTCCTGGGTGACAAGGCTCAACACCTTGTATGATTAAGTGACTAGTAAGCTGAAGAGGTTGTGTAGGAGTCATGTCCTTAATTGCTTCCTGACTTCATCAGCACTTATATCTTACTGAAGTTGTATTTGCTAGTGTGCAATATAAAGGTGACCTTTAATTCCAAAATTAATACAGCTCTAGTATTTTCTTTTATGTCTGGAACTATATGTTCTTCAATTAACAAAATAATGAAAAAAATAATATCCAAATTAATCACAGTTTTTGAAGGATCAGTGATTAACTGGCATTATTTTTTGTATTCCTGATACAAGATAAATCTTTGAAATAGTATTCTAACGACATAATATTCCATTTTCTCACTGACAGATCCAAATATGTCCTCTCACAAGTCAATGGTTCTGCTAAGTATCAAATATATACTAGTAGTCACAGACAAGTGTCAAATGTCAGAGCTCTGCTAATGCAGCAGTCTTATATGCAGTACTAAGCCTGCAGGAGGCTATAAAACAAAATATCCTCAGGCCGAATTCAAAATAATTGAATACAAGGCCAAAATTAAGGCTACCTTAAAAAAGAAGTGTTTTCCAACGGCACATATGATTTTTTCCTGTGCTAAATTCAGTGGAATGTCGGGATAACTAATGGTAGCTAACCAAATGGAAGTCCAGTTTTGTCCTTCAGCTGCAGCCTCTGGGCAATATCGTAATGGTAGAATGAAGTTTTATTAGCTGAATAGTCTCATTTGCTGCATCTACTCATATTCTTGGTTTAATTTCATTTGATCTGTGGACAGATGTTAATTTCTGTTTCCTCTCATAAGCTAATTGTAATTCAACCTATGGTCAGAACTAAGACAAGTTATTTGGGAAAAAGGATGGATTGTTTCTGTCTTATGTAGTAGATACAGTTTTGCCTTTGAATACAAGTCTGTAGCTGCATCAATATGTGTGGATATCTAATAATAATTTACATGTGCATATCTAATAATAGTCACAGGCTAATTTTTAATCAGTGGAAATCTTTGGGGAAAAGCATAATAAAGCATTTATTTTCATAAATGCTCACAGATGGATATTCTGCAGATAATTTTTAATTATTAATTAACATGCAGATTTAGGCAATGGAATACTAAATAGTATTTAAATGCAAGACATAGTAATCAAAAACCTTCCACCTATTCATGGTCTCAGTCAATCCCATTCAAAGTCTCTGACAATAAACTATAGTATATTATATCACTTTATCTCACACAACAGGTTTTCCCTGCATTTCCTCTACTGAAAGGGCGTTCACTGCTATACATGTGATAATATGTTATTGCTCACCTACCCTCAGTATGTGAGAAACTGATATATACAGTCTATTGACAACTGCAATGGTTAGAATACTTTCAGTAATATTTACATAGGTAGTAGTTTACATATGGATATAGTAATATAGGTATATATATATATACACCTGTATATATAGGTATGTATATAGGTATATAGTATTTGAACTTGATGTCTTTTTCATGAATTATGCCTATTGTTAAATGTGTATTATAAAGTATTACTTGGTATTATCAACTCTACTAGGCTTCTAATCAAGACTTTTTTTTTCCTCAATGACTTTTCCTGAGACTGTTTTTCCCCAGAATGTCATATTTAACAGAATCACAGAATTTACTAGGCTGAAAAAGACCTTTGAGATCATCAAGTCCAACCATCAAGTGTTTTCTTTCTGGATCAAGAAATGAGAAACCTAGAACTTTTTAAGCCTGTGAAGAGATGAAGCTCTGTAATCATTCTGTGTCTCTTAGGATCAAGACAGGTGAGATGCAAAGCCATGTAATGTATTTATCACCCAAAATTAAAAAGACATCATTTTTAGTGCTAGAGAGACCTACAGTCATATTAAATTCTATAACATAAAATAACCAGTAGTTCAGTGGTCTTAGTGTGGTCCTGCAGAAGTTCTAGCAGTACAGTATTTATTGTATGTTAAAACAAGAAAAATTGAATTAGAATTTCACTGATACTTATACTCTCCCATAGACAAAATTAGCTCCCTACTAAATTGCTTTCCTGGAAGAAAAGCCACCCTTCTTATATAAAATAAGTTCATAAAACACTTTCTATTTTGTTTGAAGAAAGATTCAGCTATTTAGAGACAAGTAATCATGAGTAAATTATTAACTAACTGCAATAGAACAATAGGACAATGAAAGTTTGTCAAAGGCAGGTTAACATTATATAAATAAATACTATTTTAATAGACAGTATTTAGGAAATACACTCTGTTCATTGTGCACCAGATTAGTGCCCTTGACAGGCACTGGCAACTAATTAGAATGTGTTTAAATCCTGATTGATGGGTCAATGCAACACACTTATGTGTGCATTGCCAGAATCACAAAGTAATAGATTTTCCAGGTTTTTATTACTACCAATAAAGACATAACCTAGATTATGGTAACTTATTTTCTTAAAAAAAGTCTTTTCTCCCAGATGGTACAGTAACTCCTTTCTAACTGCAACTAAAACACAGCCAACCTTCTTCAGTGTTTTACCTGCCCTTTTGTGAAAGAATTCCTGACTCTATTAACTTCAGTATTAGTAATTTTTAAATATGGAGTGTCATCTCTCTGGTCTTCTCTGGATTAATATCAGGTTTCAGGAAATATTACAGGTAGAGTTATTTCTTCTTTGGACACGGAATAGATTTTCTTTACGTTCTTCAGCTTGCTACAGCTTCTTCAAAACTCCCGTGTTACCTGTCCCACTGTTACCTTAGGCTGATACTTCTGCAGTACAGAAACATCTTTTCTTTTCATCCCAGTCTAATAATAACAAAAATATCCCAGTTCTGTAGCTTGTTAAACTCTCCTAGATGAAGGATGAGATCCTTATAAACTCAAGATACAGAGGATAAAATGTTGCACACTGAGGATAAAGCTGTATGCTAGGAATCAGTGCTTTTCAATGCTTCTACAATGTGACAGAAGACAGTCCTATCCTTAGCCCTACTGAGAGGGAATATACCAGGCAACATCCAAACACGGGCTCCACAATGGAAATGGCGACTGAAGTTTACAGAGGGAATGCATGGTGCAGTTTCAGTTATATTAAGGGGGGGGTTTCCAGTTAATGATTTGAATATTGGCTTTATATTAAACTGAGGTCTATTGGATGTGGGTCAATGCACACACATTTCCTGTTATATTTTCCCCACAATGTCTAATATCTCTTGTATAATGAGTACGTGTTCTTGAAAACTAGACAGAGGCGTTTAAATCTCTTCTAAACCAGGCAATGTAACTATTAGTAGAAAGTACTACAGATGGCTGACTAATTGAACCATGGAAAGCATTATCACACCATTTCTCAATTTAGAGCTCATTATTCATTTGAGTTCAGTCTCATTTCATTACTGTTATAATTCCATATAAAATTAAAGTGGGTTTTAAACTTACACACCTAAGTGAGATTATTTTACAGTCTTCTGAACTACACCGCATTTCCAGCCAGTCCTACCAGACAATGAAAATTACTATGTAGTTTTTTGCTTATTTTCTGAGGGTTTGGGATTGTATCTTAGTTATTAGAGCAGAATCCCTCAGCCGAGATGTACCTGCAGCCTTTGATCTGTGACCTTGAGAAGTCACTTTTACTTCATGGATTTCACGTTTACTTCTGTGCAAAGGGTATTTTGGGGGTTAATGTTTCTACAGCACTTTTAAAGCATTAGTTGAAAGGCACTGTTAAAGCTCAAGTATTACTTACTAATAATATATATACATATCTCTCCAGTTTGTCTTAGACATCCAATGTGAGGATTTGTATTTGTACAAAGCTGCAGGTCTTCTCCAATAAAACAGACTAAAGTAGCTACTTATTTAAAGTTCTTTTGCACCAGATTAACTGAGTGCCTGAGAGAATGATACTAGGTCACCTTCTTAAAATGGCCTGAATACCAGCAGAAGATTAAGAAATGGTGGGAGTGACTATATTTTGTTACACTGAAAGCATTACAAGCAAAGTGTACATGAGCAAAGTGACATTCACTGACAGATTGAGTTGCATTATGATAAACTAAAAATGGCAGAGAGGCTCAGACCTTTGGAATAATAACTCTTGAAGATTTTCCATTTTGATAATCAGTTGATTGACAGAGGGTACAATGAGAAAATGGCTATGACTTTTAGTTTGGAAAACAGATGCTTTGTGATCTAGCATAGTTTCACCCTTACGACAGTGTGTTACAATCTTCATCTCTGCTAGTTTTCACGAGTCCTGGATCATTCCTTTAAAAATTGCTGAATCCTCAATTTTCCCGGCAGTGGCACAACAGCAGCTGTAACTAAACGCTCATCATACCAGATCATACGTGACATAGGAACACAAGCTACCTTTCATGTGTCTAGCATACTTACAGTGCCACCCTATAATTAACTACTGCTGTGGCTTTATTTAAGATCATGTGTGTTAAAATATACTTAGAGTTCTGAGGTTTTCAAGGCCTTAATACTCTCCATTTATGGAGTTTGTCTTTCCTCCTAGAGTATTGTAATGCAGATCATGAATGTGTAGGTTACTTTAATGGCATTTATAGAAATATGCCAATGTGTGTGTAATTTATGAGTTTGTTAATGAAAGACATGAATGCAATTATACAGGATCAATTTCTAGCACTATATTTCACACAGCTTTTTAATTTTTTTTAATTTGTGTGTTAGGAAAGAAAAGTGAGCGGTAAGAATAAACTTCCTAACTGGTCAATATTAAAACAGAAAGAGAAATACTGCCGCAGTGCCTTCCCAGATGGCTGCTCCTCAAACCCTGCTCAAGCCCAGGCCAGCTGGCAGCCACCTTTGAGGGCCACGAGGCAGATGTCCGGGCACCAGAGCACCAAACGTCTCTCCACGGGAGAGATCGGGCACCTCGGTGACTCTGGAGCCACTAGCCAGGCAGTGCACCCTGCCACACACCTCACAAGAGGTTTCTTGAGTGTGGCCAGTTCGCCAGTCCCTAAGCAGCGCTCCAGGAGGAAGGACCTTTGGCTACTGCCTGCCGAAGGAAGCAGAAAATGACTCTCTGAGTAGGGTGAAACAGAGCTCAGTTTATTGGGGGTCTGACCCCAAGGAGAGCCTACTCCAGAGAGTGCTCGGGACCCTTGGGCTTGACCTTATCAAGGGGGTGCAACTGAGGAGAGGGGAGAGGAAAAGGACCAACCAGGGATAAGGGAAGGTGGGGTTTGGGGGTGACAGACAGGAGTAGAAGCCAAAGGCCTTCAACTCAAACCTATCAGGGATCGAGTAACTTGGATTGATAGGGAAAGGACTAGAAGAAGGGGAGGAGGTGGGGTACAAATATGGGATAGGGAAGGAGGGGTACGAGAGGGGGGATACAACCGAGGGAGGGGATAACAATTCCAGGAGCAACCAAGGGGGAAAGGGGAGAGAGACCGGAGCAGTCCATTTACAGATAATATAACTGGGGGTTAACAGAACTGTATATTAAACCTTTATAGATGTATAAAACCATAAAAAGCACCGTCACCAAATACTTTTTTCTCCAGGCTAGTAACATCCAGCTGGGAATGAAATATAGTTTGTCGGTATACCATGAGCTAAGCCAGTCAGCCACTGGCAGCAAGAAATCAGGTCACAGTGGTCTACAGCGATCTTGCTGCTGGATTGTACTCTCTAATGAAGAATGTACATGGACAAAGGTACAAATTGCATCAGCAGCAACAGCTGAATGAAATAAGATTTAACTGCTTATAGGAACCAGATGGTGAGCTATTAGAAATAGTCTAAAGCTGCCCTAGAGTAGCAGGAACAGGCTTGAGTTCCTGCAGCAGGCAGGAACTGAAAGCATTAGTGTAAAGACTTTGTCAGATGAACATGTTGAGGCACTCGTTCCTAATGTCTCCCTACTTCTATTATAAATTTTAAGGACCATAAGCAGAGGAGAAAGATACAAATTAGGGAAACAGATGGAGAGTCAGTGAGGCATAGAAATACAGGTGCTATACGAACAGATGGAGTGAGTGGGATAAAAGGAAAGGAAGAGTGCTAAGTCTGAGAGGTGCACAAAATTCTGCAGGTGTATAACAGTTCAGTCTTGCAGGGGGATTTGGGAATTAATTACATCACTTTTTTTTTCAGATAGCTCACTCCTTCCCACAAGGGACACTAGTTTCTTCCCTCCTCCACATGCATCAAAACAAATTGACTTGTTCTTGAATACATCTGACTGCCAGGAGTTTTTTAAAAGTTATCTTGTGACAGGGCAAAACTAAATCTCACTAAGCCCTTATCTCCTTAACATCATGCTTTTTTCTCAACTCTAGACTACATTAATTTACAAACCTGTGTTAAAAACAAAGGCAAAGCTGGAATGCTCTTGCTTTTAATCTCAAAGCAGAGTGTGTCACCGTCCAAAAAGATGGTGCCAGTAGAGGTATTCGATTTGGTTAACCATCTGATAAACTTAGACTGCATTCACCAAGTGTCAAATCCAACCTCACCTTCCCATTACACAACAAATCACAATCTCACTGTTGGACATGAATTACATCAGTTTCCCTTTTGTAGTAAAAAGACACATGATGGCTGTTATTTATCCCCAAAAGAGTTATTTGATGACTTAGAAAACTCAGGAAACTTAAATTCAAAATTACAGGACATTTCCTCTAGTGTCACTATTAATGACAACATTCTGTAGCAGAACTGTCTCTGTGAAACCTGCTAGGGTTAGCCTAACAGGAGTCATCGCTGGTAGCAGTCTGGGGTTGTGAACTAGGTTGGCTGGAAGTTTTCTAATTGAGAGATTCAAAAGTCATACCCATCATGACAAGGCTTAGCAAGGGAGACAGCCTCTCAGCAGCAGATGAGCTCAATTGGTCAGAGCATGATGCTAATAAAACCAATGTTATTATGTGAGTCTGATCCCCATATGAGGAATATTCCATGATTCTAAAATGCTTGTGGACCTGCTATCCTGACAGCTTATGTTTGAAATACCTTCTTTGGAGGAATTTACATTTGTAAGCAAGGCGTGGCAGTTCCTTTCATTTATCATTACGTTTTCGCCCATTAACTTTTGGAAGACTAGGACTTAATTCTCAAGGCATTACTTGCTAGGTACTATTTTATTGGTCACAAATCTTTCATATTCTCTATACTTGAAGAGAATCTCTGGTTCTTTCCTGCAGTAGCATGTCTATTTGAAAAATAAGATGGCTAGGAAAGATTATTAATAATTTTCCCATTAAATCCAAAAGCTAGAAGGGAAAATATCTGTTAGGTCGAGTAGTCTATTGTCCCTTTCATATGTTTTACAATGTAAGCTTTGCAATAATTGTAAGATAATTTGTAAGATAATGCATATTTTAGTCTGTTCCCTCCTCTGTGAGAGAAATTAGTTCCATTTTGAATCGTTACTTCTAGAGTTCCAACAAAGACATTGGAATCAGGGTTCATAATTTCAGCTTCCACGTCCTGGCCATAGAAACACTTCCATGCAAACTCCAGATACCACCGTGAACAGTGACATTAAACAATGTCAATGCTCAATCCTTTTCTGGCATGTGATCAGAACAAAGCTGAACATAGAGGCAGAAAAATAGGCTGGGATCCCAAAGTGGCATTCCCATGGCTGCCATCACATTAACTATCTGCATGTTTTTTGAGTGACTCTATATAAACCTTTGCCTGGCTTTTGATTCCTAGACTCAGTTTTATCTCAGTTTAGCTAGCTTTAGTTATCACTGTTCTATATCAGTGTTTCATCATAAAATCAGAATGCTATCACAAAGGTCTGCCAGTTGACTGAGAAACAAAGTTGAATGCTTGTTAGATTTTGAAGGCAATATTCAATAGAATACCATTTTAGTATATTTATGCAAGTCATGTAGCCCTACTACAGTAAGATGTCTCAGAAACTTTTAGCTTTGGGAGCACTGCAGGAGAAGGCATACATTAAGCAGATTAAAAACAAATACAAGGTGGCAAAAAACAATAGCAGCCATTAAAGGAAGGATCACAAGATCTGTTGGACAGAGTCAACACTTTTAATAGGGAATCACTCTTGCACAAAATTGAGCATCTGAGCATGCTGCAGTGATACCTAGAGCAGCAGTGAGAATAAAATTTTCATTGACTACCTTGTGAACTAGGGAATAACTCAATGCAAGCAACCACCAGTACGACAGTCACTCTTGTTCTGAAGAAGCCTTTCCAGCAAAGTCTCCAAAAGACATTTGTATACCAAGATAGTAAAACAACAGATCCTGAAAATCTGCACAATTTTTACAGTTTCAAAATCCTTATTTTGCTTAGCTAATATATTTAAAGGAATTTATTAGTTGATTTGTCCAATATATGCAAGACCTGAAGTCTTAGAAAAGAAATTGACTTTCAATGGTAACTCAATTGTCAGAAAACATTCCCGTAGAAAGGAGAAACGAGACTTTGCCATTTGATTCCAGTTGCTTGGTTTTATATGATGCAAGAAACAAAAGGAGCAAACTCACAGAAAAGAAAAAAATCAGACATTTTTTATACTCATGAGCAAATACACACAAGAAAATGTACCAAGTCTACAGTCACAAACATGACAGAGGTACCCAAGGTCTTGGTGACATTGGCAGCATTACAGGGGAAATCTGTATATAAGAACAACATGTTCTTGAGGAATTCCACCTAATGAGATAGGCATAGAGGTTAGTTTCTTTAATATCTCTGAATGAAGTTTTCTTTTTTGAAGTGAGTACTGCAGAATCATTGGAGGCCAATATAATAATAATAATGATGATGACGATGAAGATGATGATAATAATAGTTAGCAGGTTGATGACAGGCCCAGAAATGGATCCCTGGAATTTTCCTGTACATATAATATGAAACAAATTTTTTTGTCCCCCATCTGGAGACAAAACAGCTTAATAAAAGGCTCAAAAGAGTCTATATCATAAGCATTTTACAGTTTCCCATGGGAATGAAATTATACAGGGGAAATTATACCGACTGGGAAAAGTAATCTAAAAAGTAATGTAATTTAAGCATGCCATATAAAATACTGAAAAGTGCATGTACTGCTTTTAGGAAGGGATGTTCACTAGAGAAACTTACTTAATTTTAGGCTTTCTCATTCTTTACATATGTAATCCAAAGAAATGGTGGGGTTTTTTAGGAGGTAAAAATCGATAGTATGGCGTAATACATGGAAACAGGACATACTAAACATCCTCCATTTACTTAGGAAATGGTTGTATGTCATCAGAAACAATGCAATCCTGTATTAAAGGATGTAGGGCAAATAGCCTCTGTTATGATACTGTGACAAGAATGTGAACTGTAAGTTCTGTTGAATAACTCCAAGAGGAAGAGCCATTCAATATGGCTTTTGAATATCACCTACCCTGTTGCTGAACCGGGCTCATGGGAAGCCCTGGCTACTAATTTTAGGAAAGCTGAGGCAATTTTTCCCCTACAAAAGACTTAAAATGCTTTCTGGACCAAGATTAACCCATCCTTCATCCCTAGGGGTCTTATATATGTTTCTTATCTCTGTTTTTGTGAATGGAACAATTACTCAAGAAAACAACACCTACTTCTCTCTTTCCTTCCCTTTCTCACAAAAGATCCTGTTAACCTTAGCAACCCTTTGCCCTATCAATATATAGCTGAAATCTTTCCAGACTGAACATTGCATTCTTATAGCTATAGATTTAAGAACAAACACTGCACTTTTCTGGCCAAGTGAACTCATGCAGTGTGAATTGCTGGCATGGAAGATGCTGTTTCATACTTAATTGTAGTAATTGCCCTTAAAACAAGAAGTCTGGGTTTGCAGGTTTTTTCATAAAAAGTCATTTAATACTTCCCTTATGGCCTGAGTGGATACAGATGAGGATTTCTTCCTAGAATCTTGATTGGATAGATGCATTAAATATACTCATATAGATAATATATCTAGATCTGTCATCTGTTTGTATTACTATAGGGCTTGGATGTCCTAATTGGGATCAGTCTCATTGAACCAGGTACTGTAATGCTTTGTAACTACCATCCACTCAAAAAGCTCTATTTTTCATCTCCTGGATACTTTAAAAAATAATGTCTTATGGACCTGACAAAGTAGAGATGAGCCACAGAAGGAAAAGACTGGCATACTTGCCCAAAAACTTTCTGCAACCCAATTCCACATAACAAATATGTACTGTAATACTGCAGTGCATCTTCTGTGTTTTGGCATGAAAACAGGATTTGGAGATCTCAGGTCAGCCTTTTCGTTTTTAGCATCTTGTTTAAACCAAAGAAGTGTACCTCAATTATGAGTAAATTGGTGGATAATTTTTTAATTTTTTTTTAATTTGGGTAATTTTATTTTTAATAACAGTGAAGACAATGGTTGTCTTCCAGCAGTATAGAGTAAAGCCTGGCGGTTCTTTTCATAATGTACAGCAGAATCAGCTCAGCTCTGTTAAGATTATTCTTTCCACAACTCATGAATCAGCCATTCATATTTTCATTGTCATATGAATTAAAATATCATTTCAGTCATCATTTTTAGCAGCTATTTCCTTTTCAATACTTATTGCATTCAGTTAAAAACTTCATTGTAACAGTTTCTCAGCAGATAATTCTTCCATGTGTGTCTCTTTCTTAACAATTATTTTAGTTCAATCCTTTAACCACAATTGTGAATAAAGGAGCTCAGAGGAGCCCTCTCATTGGGATGACCCATGTTAACACTGCAATGACTTAAATTGTGTAATTCATACACTTCTTGGCATTAAGAGAGGCATTACCATGTACTCAGGGCAGTCATATGAGTAACAAGATCAACTAGGTATTTCAATCTATGTGACATGAATAGGCTTCACCAAAATGAGAGAAGTGCCAGAGTTATAAAAGGCAGAGCATAGTTGTCATGTTTATTTTGTGTTTTGGGCTCATGAGCTCTAATTAACTGTCAAGCCAATTAGCCTGAACAGACATGCCAAAATCCTCGCTGTAAGACCAGTTGAAGTACGTGAGCCTAGGACTGAGAAACTCCATGGCCTCTCTGTGCTTCTGGTCCCTTTCACCTCCTTCATGCAGCAGTGGGAACAGTAACCTGAATACCTATTTTGCAAATGGATGAGGAAAGACTACAGCACACAGCAATGACAATTTGCACTTCATGTAACACAGAAAGAACCCTTGCTGAGTCAGCCTCAAATTGCTATATATTGCATTTCCCTTTATAACCTCCTAGTTATTGCAAGACATCCCAGTAACTAAAGGGAAGGGACAATTTTGCCCTGCATTTATTCTTCAGCTGAGAGTCAGCACTGGGTTTATGTTTCCCTTAAACCCTCAAAACAAGGATTAAGTGTGACTTGACTGCTGTTGGCCTAGCTGGTTCTGTTAGAGGTGTGAAATTCATCTAGACTGATCATAGCAAAAATATTTTAGTCTCCTTTTCCAACTGGTATTAAAACTAACTTCTGCAGAATGAATCTTTTGCAGGAACAGCTGCAGTAGCAATAGATGGAGAGAGAGGAGAAGAACCCTTAAATTTTAGAATTCATATTTTTAAGTTCTCTGAGGCTTTAGGGTGATGGTGTTTGTCCAATTTAAAAAGCCCCTCAGGTTTTTGGTCTTTACTAGATTTTTGCATTTTGCATTTTATTATATTTAATTATTTTTTATTTTATTATATGTATTATGACTCTATTTCAGTTATAATCCCCTTTCTTGAAAAAATAAAATTCCAAAATTAAAATTATTAACTCTGTGTTATTATGTTAAATAAATCCTTCTAAATAAGACTGTCATACTTGGTTCTTTATCATATTGCTGTAGAAGCAGCTAGTAATATATTTTGCTGTGTATGAGCATACAAATGTGCTTTTTTAGATGGTGTTTGTTTATTCCCTAAAGCTAAGGCTCATTTAATATATCAGGTAAAATCACAACAGTAACATAGATAGCCCTGAGGCTGAGTAGCAACCACCTAAAGATAACTCAAGGGGAAGTTGCTATGACAATGGCTTCTGAACAAAATAAAAAATAATAAAAAACCACAAACAACCCACTACTTCCTTAGCAGAAGAAAAGTGTGACACAGGAGTTGAGGTCATCCTAAAATTAGACCCCTTACTTTCAGTAATGATCTAACAGAGTTTTCACGAATCCAAGCCTCTCTGTGACCCCCGACATCTGTAGAAAAGTAAAAGAAATATTCTCTGACTCACAGCTTAAAAATAACGAGATGGCCAGGTAACCTGCACAAAGGAACAGAACCAATCCAAGCTAAGCAGTTAAGAATATCAATTCTCAATTCCATTCAACTTGACACTCAACTTGAACATCTTTCTAGGTGCACTGGCACATTTTACTCTGTAGAAGAGGTGTACATGTGCTGTCCAACACCCATATACCGCAGTAAGCCAACTATCCATGTCAGAGGTTGTAGAGCAGTATCTGGATGATATTGCAAATCTACCAGAAAAGTATCTAATGCAGTTGCAGTTGCACAATCCAGCATTTGATAGATATGAGCATGAATAGACAAAGGACAAGGATGAGCTGTCCTTGTGCAGTTTGCAGAAACGAGAACTGGGTCAAAAGGAGAACAAAGAAGAGGATGTGTTAGCAAAATGATAACCACAAGTAGGTGTACCCTGTCCATGTCAAGGCGCAGGAACAGTGTTTGACAACCAATCATTATGTGTTAGAGGTGTATGAACAGAGCCATGTAACCAATAGCAGAGATAGACTGAGCGCATGCAGCTTGCTAAAGTGTATAAAAGGTCTGTACTTTTGCTAATAAAGTGGAACATCGACGATACTTCTATAAAGACTGTCTTTGATTCTGCTTCTCCTCGTGACAAATGGTGACCCTGACGTGATCCCTGATAGCGGCTTCCTACAGGGGCGAACGGCTGCCGGAGACCTTGGTGAGAGGGGAGATGGCGAAAGGCGAGAGAGAGGAGTGGAGGAGATCAGCTGCAGAACGGCAGACTGAGGTAGGAAGGACTGATCAACCTCGCCCCCGCTAGCAATATGAGCACTGAGTGGTCAGCTGCTGAAAAACTCCTATTCGGTATCCTCGCAAAGCGAGGGAAAACAGTGAGTGAGAAAGCCTTATCAAGGCTGATACAATGGAGCCGTGAAAGAGGACTAATTAATAGCCCAGCTCACCTTTATAATTGGCAATGTTGGAAAATGGTTGGGGATGAGATTTTTGATGCCTCTATCAGCAACAAAGGCAAAGAACCATTTGCGGGATGCAGGGAGACGTGGAGGACAGTAACTAACGCATTAAAAGACTTAAATGCAGAAACAAAAGTTGCTACCGTGGCTGTGCAAGCAATTACCGCCCCCGAAACACCAGCACCATCGCCGCCCCGTGATCGCCCCATGCTGCCACCGCCACCTCCCCCTGAACCTTCACAGAAAGATAATATTAAAAGGGCATTCCTAGGGAGATCTGTAAAAATACCAGTTAAAGGAATCTCTGGAGTTCCTGCTGCCTCAGTTAAGGACTTAATTAAGAAACTAAGTTTACCGGATTTTAATACCAAAAATGCTGAAGTAAACTCACCCCCACCTGCGCCTCCTCTATCTGACGCGCAGACACCCTCTGTACAGAGTGCAGAAGACAACTCACTCTGGCCACCACCACCCGCTGCACACAATGCGGAGGTAACTGCTACAGCTGTTGAAGAGCAACTGGCAGGAAAAGAGGAAATTGGGTTGCTCCAAGTGCAGAGGAGGGATCAAGCAAGCTAGTATGCCGCCCTAAAGATAGACCGTACCCTCTTGTAAAACCTGAGGAGGTGCCACTCCCTGATGGGGAAGAAGATGAACAGCAGCTAGACTTAAACCAGATTCAACGTCAGATAGAGAGTGAATTAGATGCATTGCAACATAGAATTGATCGCTCAATTGGAAAAACTTGAGATGTTTTTACCAAGAGACGATTTAAATACAGAGGTATCTGTACCACCTTGCAGTCTTCCTACAGCTCCCTTAGCGACTCCGGAGCCTCCACCTCAAAAATTATCAATACAACAAAAACTGAATTATCAAAACAAGTTGCTATACCAGGGTGTAATGAAATAGGGCAACAACCACCACTTTATGCAACATCCATGGCTCCGGCACAGTTATCATCTTCAATTGGTCAACGGTGGAGTGGCGTGATCCGAGATGCTTTATTAGAAGGTGAATGGCAGCCAGCAGATAATGTCATTTGTCCTGTGCTGGCGGGAGGTGGACAAAATGGTATGGCGTGGCAACAACATAACTGGAAAGTTTTACAGCAGGTGAAAGCTACCGTAAAAGATGGACTGCAAACAGAAGAAGCCCGTGCGGCTTTAGATTGGATTTACACGGCTGATATTAATGCACCTAGTGATTGCCGCAATTTAGCACACACGTGTTTGAAACCATCACAACTACTTGTTTGGGAAAAAGAATGGAGATGCTTAGCAGAGCAAGAGGCAGAGTGGCGGAATCGTGATCCCAATGACCTCTTATATGGGATAAATGCAGATATGATCATTGGGGTAGGGAATTTCAAACTGGTAGATGTGCAAGTGCACTTCCCCATAGAGTTATATCACCTTGTGGCACAAACTGCAAGACAAGAATATTTCTATATTCCAGAAGAAAAAGGAGGCACACCATTCCCTACTATTAGACAAGGCAATAACGAAAGTTATAGCAACTTTATAGACCGCCTTGCTGAAGCGCTAGCAGCGTCTGATATGACAGAAGAAAATAAAGACTTCATGCTTAAAACCCTAGCCTTTGAAAATTCTAATTCAAAAACAAGGAGTATTTTAGCTACATTGTCTAAAGAAGCAGATGTTGGCCAAATGCTCCAGCTAGTTGAAAGAGCACAAGAATTGAAGCAGGAAAAGGTAATAGCCCAAGCTGTTAGTAGTGCTGTTAGCAGTGCTATACAACCTTCAATCCAGATACAAGCTGATGTGGTGCAGAAACAAGCTGAGGCAACACAAATGCTGGCTGCAGCAGTGCAAGTAAAACAAGGCAAAAGACTTCTACATGACTTGCGCAAAGTTAATGATCAAATGTGGGCCATGGGCACATTGCAGTCTGGAATGCCACTACCCGCCATGATCCCCAGAGACTGGCATATTTTAGTCATTGATCTAAAAGACTGTTTCTTCACGATACCTTTACAGGCCCAAGACACCAAGCAATTTGCATTCACCTTACCTTCACCTAACAAGAGTGAACCAAGTAAAAGGTTTGAGTAGGTTGTGTTGCCTCAAGGCATGAAAAACTCTCCTACACTGTGTCAATTATATGTTGCATGGGCCTTGGAACCAATTCGTAAAAAGCATACAGATATGTTAATCTACCACTATATGGATGATATTTTGTTTGCTAGCCAATCTAACTTTCCTGACATCTTTTTGAGTTCTGTAGAACAGCAATTGCAACGATGGGGGCTGCAACTTGCCCCAGAAAAGGTACAACGTGGACCTGAGGTGGAAATTAACTGCTAATGCATTTCAACCTCAGAAAGTAAGCATTCATTCCACTGTAAAAACCTTGCAAGATGTGCAACAGTTGATGGGAGACTTGCAGTGGATTCGTAAAATCAGTGGTATCACCCATGAAGATCTTGCTCCGTTGATACCACTACTGTCAGGAACAAACCCAGCTACTACCATACACTGGACTGAAAAACATCAACAGGGTTTAAACCAACTAAGCCGCAAAATCACTACTGGACTGAGTGACTGCTGTTTTGCAGATTTAGAGATAGGCGTGTTGCTCTGTCATCATCCTGAGCATCCATTTGCCCTTTTGGATCAATGGTCGGCTTGGCAAAAGAAAAAGGGGGAAGACAACCTGGACACAGATGATACAATCATAAATGCCAAGCCGCAAAACGAACTATTCAGTATATTAGAATGGTTATTTCCTTCTTTTCGAGCACTGAAGAGTATTTGGCAGTGCACAGAAGTCTTTGGACATCTCATCCAGCCAGGTAGAATGTGGACAATTGATGTTAGTGGCAAAGAACCTGCATGGATCAGCATTCCTTTAGCAAGTGGAGATCTTGAGCGGATGCTACGCCATGGAGAACCGCTGCAAACAGCATTGATAGGTTATCCTGGTCAGATCATAAATGCCTGACCAAAGGACAAAAGGTTGCATTTTGTGTGACACCAAAGATGGGTTTTACAAAACATGGTTCACAATCATCCTGTACAAGGTTTAACAGTGTATACAGACGCAGGGCGGAAACGGAAATGCGCTGTTTGTGTATGGCAGAAAAAGGGTGTTTGGACACACCAAATATACAACATATACTGTATGGGGATGGTCAAGACTCTTTACAGACTTTAGAATTAAAGGCAGTTACATGGGCATTAGTTACTTGGTATAAGGAACCAATTAATGTTGTCACTGACTCCTTATATGTGGCTGGGGTAGTCAACAGAATTGCAGATGCATTGATTAGACCTACAACCAACAGAAGATTAGGGGAATTGTTTTTTCAGGTGCAACAGGCACTTCGTGCACGTACAACACCTTGTTGTATTATTCATGTACGAAGTCACTGTGTAGAAATCGGTCTGGGTGAAGGAAATGCTATTGCAGATTCGTTGGTTAGTGTTGCCACTGCCATGCCAATTAACAAATTTGCAGCAACAAGAGCAAGCCACAAAATGTTTCACCAAGGAGCCCGACCTTTAGCCAGACAAATGGGAGTATCATTATCAGACGCACAAGGAATTGTAAAATCCTGTGTACAATGTTCACGATTTGGAACAGGCCTTGGGTTAGGTGTTAACCCACGAGGCTTGGGAGCTTGTGAAATTTGGCAGATGGATGTCACGCATGTACCGTCATTTGGGAGATTAAAATATGTATATGTTACCGTTGATACTTATTCTAAAGCTATTTGGGCTACTGCACAAACTGGAGAACGAGCAATACATGAATACATGTAGTGAAGCATTTGGTGGCCTGCTTTGCTGTATTGGGGGTATCTAAACAAATAAAGACAGATAACGGGCCCACATATATAAGTAAAAAGGTTACCACTATGCTTCAAAAATGGGGTGTGAAACATATAACAGGAATACCACATGTATCAACTGGGCAAGCAATTGTGGAAAGAGCTCATCGGACCATTAAAAATTACTTAGTCAAGCAACAAGTAGAAGGGGAAAATGATCCTCACCTAAGATTGTCTAAAGTATTATTTATGCTAAACTATTTATGTTTGGCAGAAGGAACCTCCCATGGTTATACATCATCAGGGAGAAAGGGTTCATGGTTGCAAAAAGGTGTCAGTCATGTACAAAAATCCACAAACTGGTCAATGGGAAGGTCCCTGTCCTCTATTATTTACTGGAAGAGGTTATAGTTGTGTTTCCACAGGACGAGGCGGAAAGTGGATTCCAAGCAAGTGGTTAAAGGCAGTGCCTAAAAGTGGCGAATCCAAAGCCAAGAGAACTCTACAGGAGACTGAAACAGTGGTGGAATCTACCAGCGATGTGGACTCTGAAGAGAACATCTTGGGCGGAGTGGAGATATAGACCAATACCCAGGCAAACAGGAGGGTCAGGACTATACGTAATAGAAGAAACAGGTGAAGTGTTAGCACATTGTTGTGAACTAGAGACCACAATTTCTGGTGGGCCGAGTCTAGAGCATTTAGCAGCAATCCCATGCGTTAAGCACCCTGATGACGGACACAGTAGTTGGATAGTTTGTCAATGTTTGCAGTGTAAAGACCGTTTTTGCTGTATTGCCTGGAGGTGACGAGATTTATGTAGAAGGTGCCAATCAACTCAACCACCTCGAAATTGGTATGTAGAAAGAGAACGAGCAGACATAATAAGAGCATTTTGTGGATTCAAAAAAGGTTTTCCTGAGGTGTGGGACTTCAAAGAAAGCAATATAGAAAAGATAGAGAAAATGTGCACTGGGCATCGAGATTACAATCTTAGTCAACTTGAGTAAAGAAAATGTGTTGGCTAACAACAATTACAATAACAGTGAATTTTTGTTTTATTGGCATGACAAACGGGCTATGGCATGCCGTAGACCCTAAACAAAATATTTGGATAACTTTGGCAAAAAAGACCAGGCAAGATTCTCTTTGTCTTTCTGTCTCAGCTGCAGGAAATCCATTTTCCACCTGTTTGGTTGGAATACCAATTGACACATGGCCCTGTCCTTCACATGTGAAAGTATAAAAGTGATAAAGAACATTGTACAATGGGATGCTTGGACACCACGTCTTCCAATAACCCCCACAGAGCCACAAGAATTAGAAATACTATGAAGTATTAAAATGGATTCTTGTATATGGTTTAATTGGATAAGTACCGATCAGACACAAATACCAGTAAATGTGAATGCCTCCCAACAAGTTTACAGAAATGAAACAGTGTGGTGTAACTTTACAGCAAAAAAGCGGTCTTGATCTAGTAATGCACCCTTGCAATTACCAAACAGAGTATTTTTGATTTGTGGTGATCGAGCATGGGCAGGGATTCCTTGTAAACTTCGAGGAGGACCATGTANCAGATTGACAGTACTAACACCTAATATGCCTCAAATCCTGAATGTAACCAAACATGCCCGTGTAAGACGAAGTTTACATGCTTTTTCAAGTGACTGCGACGATAGAGTAACCTTTTGGAATCCAGCAGCAATGTTTTTTTCCTCAGTGCTTGCACCTGGAGTAGCCTCTGCCCAAGCACTGGCTACATTGAGGCAATTAGGGTGTTGGCTGGCAAAACAAACCAATGAAACTTCTGCGGCATTGTCTGAGCTTTTGATTGATGTAGATTCAGTTAGACATGAAACGTTGCAAAACAGAGCAGCCATAGACTTTTTATTGTTAGCACAAGGCCATGGGTGTGATGAATTTGAAGGAATGTGTTGTATGAACTTGTCATCTCATTCTGTTTCAATCCATCAGCACGTACAAAAGTTAAAAGAACAAGTCAATCATCTTCAGATATCTTCAGACCCCTTTGGAGACTGGCTGCGAAGTTTAGGCTTAACTGGTTGGATAGGAGCTTTTGTTAAACAAGGGATTGTTGTTTTAGTAGCAGTATTAATTATGCTTATGCTTGCAGGATGTATCTTTGGATGTTTAAGGAAGGGAGTTGAACGAATGGTTCAGAATGCTTGGATTGTGCAAAAACAAAAAGGGGGATTTGTAGAGGAGTATCTGGATGATATTGCAAATCTACCAGAAAAGAATCTAATGCAGTTGCAGTTGCACAATCCAGCATTTGATAGATATGAGCATGAATAGACAAAGGACAAGGATGAGCTGTCCTTGTGCGGTTTGCAGAAACGAGAACTGAGTCAAAAGGAGAACAAAGAAGAGGATGTGTTAGCAAAATGATAACCACAAGTAGGTGTACCCTGTCCACGTCAAGGTGCAGGAACAGTGTTTGACAACCAATCATTATGTGTTAGAGGTGCGTGAACATAGCCATGTAACCAATAGTGGAGTTAGATTGAGTGCATGCAGCTTGCTAAAGTGTATAAAAGGTCTGCACTTTTGCTAATAAAGTGGAACATTGACGATACTTCTATGAAGACTGTCTTTGATTCTGCTTCTCCTCGCGACAAGAGGTCCTCTAACATCTCCCCAGCTTGACATGCCTGACATTGAACATGTATTACGCTGAACATGTGAGCTGTTAATTGCCACAGTGAAACATTTCCCTTGAAGGAGAATTCCCATGATCAGATTTGTCTGCAGAGGCTATTCTGTGCTACTTAAGGGACAGCTGTTACAGCAGATGAGAAAATCTGAACACAAATTGAGACAAGCATGGTTTTGATATGTGGGACTGCTCTTTTAGGAATGCCAAGAGGTTTGCATTACAGCATGGCTACAGGGGTGGAGTTCCTGCGATACCTCCAGGTCTGCATTTGGCACACACAATGCACACTAGCTCAAGGAGATGCAGCTAGGAGAAAGTGGTTGTCTGGATGTAAAACATACACAACACATATGTTTTTAATGAAGGTAAGTGGTATCACGAAGAATATCAGTTTATCAGAAGGCAAACAACATGTTGTCTTTCGGCATCCTCTGAAACGGGGACAGAGACTCTACAGGTTTAACATTAATGATTAACATAAGGCTTCCCAGAGTGACTTGTGTTGCCTTCACTTCAGGATGCCAAATCTGAGAGACTATCAAAGACAACTGCTTCTTCAGTAAATTTCTCTGGTCTCATAATAGATGCCCAAAATAAGAAGCAAGCAGATTGATTGGTCATTTCGAGATTTCTGGACTTTTATAATTGCTGATTTGTGCATTTTCTATTTAGGTAAAGAAAGTTCAACACATTTCTACTAGAAAGTATATCCAGTTGAGGCACTAGGCCATCGGCATGTTGCCTACAGGCTAGACCTTCTGTCTGCTTCAGCCACACAAAATTAAATTTAGTAATAATAAGCATAAATACAGTAATATATCTTATCCAATTGAGTAAAAAAAAAAAAACAATTGAAATTACTTGTTATTCCAAGAAAGTGAGCGCGTCAAATTACAGCCTATCTGCCTGCAAAATCTAAACTCATGAAGTAGAAGACAGTCCACCCCATGAAAGCCATTTACAATCAGTTATACCATGCTATTTTTTAATAAGAGTTGTGCTTAATTTGTAATCAATTCTTTGTTGCAACATATCTTTATTTTTTTTATATAGTAGTTCAAATTAAGCTAAACATAAAATCAAGAGAAATGTTCATATATTTTGAATATGTCACAAAATAATTAAAAATTATATTTAGCTACTGAAATGTTCTCTCCATGGCCACTATTTAAAGTAATTTAAAATGGCACATAGTGAGTATTCACCTTTGTACCAAGTACCTTCTAACAACTGAATAATTTTTTAGATTTCTTAGTAAGGAAACATAGCATTTACTATTGTAATTTCTATAGATTAATTGATTTTGACAGCAAATTTGTTTTTCCATAGGTTTAGCTCAGCTCAAAAATAGATACTTGGCAGAAGTTTTGAATATTGCCAACAATATATATATTTTTTTTTCATCCAAGCAAAAAATTAGAGGCTTCTTTGTAAAGGGTGTATTTTCCTGTGTGGTTGCCTATGCTTCGGCCTATGGAAACACTATTTTTAATAACCATTTGTCACTATGCAGCTGAACCATGTTTGTTAGTGTTAGTCTTTACTATAAAGCACACTAGTATCTTGAGTTAGAAAAAAACCCCCAATGTTTTTAATATGTTTTTCACATTCGAGAAAAGAACAAAAACACACATACCAAAAAAGCCAAACAAACCCCACAGTTATTCAGTGCCTGAATTTTACAAACTTACATATTTTTTCTATACTGAATAGTTTTTTCACTGAAGACTTTTTTCCTAGAAACATGTCATCTCTTGACAACCTCCTCAGGAACCAGAATATGTTCTTGCAGGTTTCTATGTAATGAAATCATATCATTAATATATTTAATATAATTTGCAATCATTATACATTATATATGTGTAATATATTGTACATGTAATATAATTCTGTGAATTTTTGTCAGACTTCGTTTTTTTAATTAATAGTGAGTCACACCTGATATTAACCATTTAAACGGGGAATACCTAAAAAGAATTCTAACTTCTCTGTAGATGACATCATAAAATAGAAATGTTTCTCTGAACACCCTATGAGTCCCCTGCTGTCCTTAAACAACATTATAATCTATTGTTTCATCACATGTGTTTGTCTTGGGAGCTCCTGGTCAGCTTTGAGTTGACTCCAAATGCAGAAAATAAGTAATTTATACTCTTTAAGATCTCATAGTTTTGATATCCCACTTCTAAATGGAAAAAAATAGTTAATGAGTAAACCGGATATTGATGCTTCTTGCAAATGGGCTGTAAGATTCATCATATTTTCACTAGTGATTTCCTTAAGAAAAGGAGACTGTAAACACTCTTCATCCCAACCTTTTAGAAGCTCAACAAGATGAAAAGACAAAATTTTCAACATAGCTTAGGCTCCTGCATCTCCTACTGAAATCTGCTCTCAATTTCAGGAGCACTGTTTTTAAAAAAAAAATCTCCAAATAATAATTCATATGAATTGAATACCTTGAGCTCTGGTGTTAGTCAAATGCAGAAACACGCAGCAATAATTGCTATTTCAAGTTGTAGAAATGAATATTTGTCTTAAATATATTCTGTATGTGACAGTTAATCTTTATATTGGTATAATGGTTCTAACCCCCACAGTGAGGAATTGTTGCTCCTGCAGTGTCTAGCATATTTTAGTCACAACGCAACCAAGTGAACAACAGTAATGCTGACAAAAGAAAGAAAATATATTAACGAACTATTTACCTCTAGATTCTTTAAGCCCTTAAAAACTGTCCTGTCTTTTTCATGAGAAGATGGAATGTTTTTCATCTTTCATAGCTATGCATAATGCTAACAAGTGAAACACAGAGTCTATTTATTTCTGAATTCAGTTTTGATATGAATGTATTTTTGCCTCCAAACTCACCATAAACCAAAAAAAAGGGAAAAAAATTACAGAAAATCTTAGACAAATTCTTAGACTAATACACATTTTAGCACTGCTAAAATGCTAAAATGTGTCATAAAAAAAAAAATTTGGTATTTTACATTTAAAAGGTAACTGTCTTTGTGGACTCTTCCATCAGACTAAAATCAGCTTGTGCCAAATGAAAATTCCGAACAAGGTTTGCAGTATACAGAGGTTAAGATTAAATACAGTCCAAAAAAGAGTCCTTAATAAGCTAAACTGTATTCACAATGGTTTTACCAGCCTACATGTAAAAAATGCTTTTGCTAATTTTAGATAGATCTTGATTCATTGGTTTAATGTCCTTTAAACATTGATTAGCTTCATAGCTTAATAGGAATGAAAATCCCATCCTGGATTATTCTTCTGTCTTTCAAATTTTGCCAGCCTAGTGCTCCATATCTTTCCTACTGGATGGGTTTCGCTGTTGACTCAGCCCATGCAGTTTCACAGTCAAGACAAAATTGGCTTTTTGTGAATTACACCTGATGTAAAACTTGGATTTAATCCCTGAAAGTTTAGGGATCACATTTCACTGCTAATCCTTGTGTGTTATGTAGTAGGTGGTAGATGGGCTGTTAACATCCAGTATAAATGGTTGTGACAGATCTGTTCACAACAGAGAATCTCATATTTTTCCTCTCCACTTGTGCATCACTCTGCCCCATGAGCAAGGCTCTGGGTGGGAACAGCAGGCCTCCTCACACACATTGGTGTCCCTTCAGCTGCCACATTTAGGAACAAACATAGCTGTAGCACCAGTGCAAAAGGCAGTCCCAGCATGGCTTCAGCTGGTCAGTCACCACAACGTCTCAAGCAAAGATCTTGCCCCTGGCTGCTTCATCTCTGACTCTCTGCAGTCTGCTTCCCTCTCCCTGTGAGCCTCTAACCAAAGGAGAGACAATATTTATGTGCCAGGCAGGCAATTACGGCTTTCAGCCACATGGCTTTCTCCCAGCTATTGACTGCATTACCTTGAAAACAGGATAGTGTCAGGAAATTTATGTCCCGACTTTAGGCTCAGTCTTCCGTTCACAACATAAGCCATACCAACCAGAGAGCCATACCAACCAGAAAGCATGTCTCAGGTTAATGGCAAAGAGCTCCGCTTAGAGCAATTGCTCAAGATATGCTCCTGAGGACTTTATCTGACAGCCTATATCACAAAATTAGACTATTCATCTTAATCGCTGCCTAGAAAGAATGATTCTCTATTGGAAATATAAAGCATTTCCCTCTTTCTTCAAGAGAATTTGTGAATTAGTCATCTCTTACCTCCATTCCTTCTGTAATGAATGTTAGTATCCAAAGCAGACAAATTATATTGGTTTCCTTAATTTTCTCAACTGATTGTCAAGAAAAGATGTTCTCTGATGGTGATGNATTTATATAATATATTATATTGTATTTAGCAAACACAATATAACCAGATAGCAGACAGAAGGTACTGCTTTTTAAAGGGGTCTGGTCCTCAAAAGACATTTCAGCAGTTTAACACTTTAAACATCTCAGTAATGCAGTGACATCTGACCTATATAGTTCCCCTTACTTGACACACCACGGTATAAAATATAATAGTAAAGCATGAAGTATAGTTCTGAGTAGAAAAGACAACCCTTGTGCTGTAGGAAGTATGGAGCATTTTGGCTGACTCAGCTAACTCCATCCTATTATAAGCTCTTTAGTTAGGGACCACTTGTTAGAAAAGGAAAACGTGCATGGAGTCAGAAGGACACTTTCTCTTAACTGACCAAAATCCCAAACTTACAAGCTTGAAGTGATCTGATATATTTAAAGTTCGCATACTGATTTCAGTAGCTGTAATGTTGTCCAGCCACACAGACGTTTTTAAGAAAAATGTAGACATTATTAGCATTATTGATATGAATGTTTTAATTTCTGCCTTCCTTATAATTTTGAATATTACTGTAGTATAGAAAATACCTTTCAAAATATGATTTTCAAACAAATCTCTTTCTCAAGTGATTTGCCACAAATCTGAACATGTTCTTTAATATCTGTAGTAATTGAGCTCTTTTGTTTAACTAATGAGAATACACAGCACTGAGAACTCTGGAGGAATGTTCCCTACCAAAGACAGAATCATCTAAGACCATTTCACCCGAGATCTTGTTTTGAGATAGGCAACAAAGATCCTTTTTTGTGGTTTTTGTTGGGGTTTTTTGTTGTTGGCTGCTTGGGTTTTGATTTTTTTCTTTCATTAGGAAATAAGCTTTAATTACATCATCATCTCAGAGAGGACCTCGGACTTTAACGTAGTAAATCAGCAATGTAAAGTCTTCAGAAATAACAGTTAGAACAGAGGAGAAGCAATGATTGAGAGTGACAGTTTCTACATCCCATCACCAAATCCTTTCAGGTCAGGGATGTGACCTTACATCCTGAACCATCTGCTGCTGGGAAAAAAGCCTGATCACTTACAAGTCTCACTCATTCTCCTGCTCAAAAGGAAAGGGGACAACTGAAGATGGGTCTTAGCAGCCAGCACTGCACTTCTCTGAAAAAGCTACAAAAACTCATTTTCACATAGAAGGTGATGAGAGAGGAAAGCTGCCTCTCCAGCTGCAGCAGCAGGAACTGGGTGCCAGGTCAGTGCCCAAGCTTGAGTTTTTACCACAGACTTGCATAGGACAGTTCAGCTCTGGTGCACTGTCTGGTCTTCCAGAAGAAAAGAGTGTAATCCTATTATCCTGTGGAGCCGGGTACTTTCTGGCAAGAGTCATTACACTGTTATCAGTGATTAGCAATCTCCTCCTCTTCTGAGCCTGAGTACTCTCCCTAAGGCAAAACAAAGACTTTCTCCCTCAGGGTTTCTTGTGTCATGAAAAATAGAGCTACAAACACCATCCTCAGTAATTCTGTACATTTGGGTAGTATTCTGTGCTGTGTGTTTGAGCTCTTTGCACAATGCAATTTCAAACTCTGAGACATCTGTTCCTCAAGTAATGGATCTAATTGAAAATGAGTTTCTCTTTTAGTCTTTACAAGGACATATGAGTGCATTCTTCCTCTAGAAAATAAAAGTTAATGGTTCTCTCTTTTCAGAGCTACATTTGATTATTCATTTTACATGTTTGAAAAGGGTTGTGTGCATAGTCTGAGATGTAATATTTGATTTCTAGGCCTCTGTCAGAAACAGCAGTTAACATAATTAGACATTTTCATTCAATAAAGAAGGCTAAAAAGGGATAGCCCTAATGGATACACTGTCACATCTTATCCATCTTAAAAAATATGTCTCTCATAGGAAAGAAATACAACAGGATGCCTCACTGCCCTTAGCTTTCCTTTCAGCTGAACAAACCAAAGTCATTCAGATTCTACAGACACTATTCACAGTACCCTAAAAAGTGAAATCCCAGCCTCAGAACACCTGCCAAGAGAAGAGAACAAAATAATACGAGGGAAGACTGTATAAAGGGATTCAAAAGCCTCAAATCCCTGAGGGAGCTATTATTAGCTGACAGATTTAGATTTCACTTCTGCTAGAAAAAAAAATCAGACATTAGAGATGCTTCATCATTAGCAACAGAGCAGAAAATAAAATATAGTGACTTTTACCATATATCCCATTTGAAACAAAACAGATATTTTAACCAAAAACTGGAGGTACAAACCAATATAGTCAGGACAGATTATCTGAGAGTTTGCCAATTCAGAGAAAAAGTAAAAATTTGGCCTTTCCTAATGATAATAATTTCTCAGGAAGAAACTAGGTTGGCCAAACTAGTCCTCTGAAATTAAATGGGTTGAACCCCTAGAGGAGACAGACCATGATATGACTGCAGGTTCATCTATAAATGACTGAAACACTCTCTGAGGGGAATATTTCAATGGAAATGGCAGAACATAAATTAATATTGGGGATTTTTTTTTCTTTTCACCCTTTCTATTTATTTAATCTTTCCTCTCTTAGAAAAGAAGCATGGATGAAAAGAAAGAAAACGACTTTAAAAATGCCAAAAATGTTTCAGTTCTAAATAACTGAAAACAGTTGAATGGAAAAAAAGGAAATCAGGGTTTGAGAAAAACTGTGTCCCTTCTATGCCTCTACTTTTATGGAATCCAGCAATGTTTTCTAGTGATTACAGTGACTGCTCATGTGAAAAGCACCTACATCCTTTGCTTTCTTTCTCACTTGTAAGCCATCTAAATGGAGCTAACAGGAGTAACAAGAGGAAGGTGAGGATAGGGGAGTTCCATGGGTACCATGAGTAGCAAGGCTTTATCCTGCAGATTTCTGCTGTAGCCAGAAAACTAGCAGAATCACTCCTCTCTTTCTAGCCTGGTATTTTTTTGCTTCATCTGTAGAAATTTCATTTTCCTACAGATTTTTTTCATTTCTGTCAAAGGAGAATGAAATCAAACAACGGTTTAAAAGTGATTTGAGAGAGACAGTAATTGCAGGAAACAGACAGACAGCACAGTAAGTTGTCTTTCTTTAGGAAAACAGATTATAAAAAAACTAGGTGGATGGTGAATGAATGACAGGACATTTTCCGCAAACCAGAATGCTGTGAAACACCAATAATTCCTTCCATTTGGAGCTTGAAAATGAAAAGACACAAGGAAAAATTTGAAGGCTAACGAAACATTTTCCAAAATACATAGAAAGTTTTGTAAGAGTTCACATTGTTCTGACACTCCATCTTGCTGGCAGCAGCTTGAAATTGAATAGATACGGAAAAAATACTTTTTAAAAGTAACTATCCAGTGGCCAGAGGCAAGGAGGACACACAAGTAAGGGATAGAGCTACAAGGGTCATAGGCTCTGGTTTGTGTTTTCTTCCTGGCTTTGATGTTGTTCTGTAGCAAGATCTTCAACAAACAGCACTTTTTATGGCTCTTTCTCTGTCCTCTTGTCCTTCTTAAGCATTTAGACTGTAAACTATGCTGCAGTTACAGGCATATTTCTATTTGGGGTCTCTCATGCTTCCTTCTAATTAGGCAAGGTTTTTAACAGATTTCCATCTCTGTAAATCTCAAAGTCCTCCTTAGATTTCCACATTTTAATGAAAAAAAAAAAGACCTAAAGACTGCAAATAGCTATTTTACATGAAAGCAAAAGTGATAAATAATATAAAAGCAGAATTCAAGCAATGGTCAAACTCTGGATGCACTCAATAATCACTAGAAATAGCAGTAGTCAACAGGGGTCTTTGAAAATGACTGTAGGGTTTTTCTTCTTCAATTCTATAGAACTTATATTTTATTTTCTATTCTTTGCATTCTACTTCTTTGTTTTTCACATGCGTTGTTATGCAACAAAGAAATATAAGGGGTTTCTTTTTTTTTCTCTCTTCAGTAAAAAATGATGACAAAATAGGGAGAACAAAGGGGGTTTTATTTACCTTGGGGTTAGACCAGGTTTCTCTGGCCTTCTGCTTGCAGGGTGCACCTTAAGGAAATAACAGTATTGTCTTGTTATTTTTATTCAGGTTTCTGTCTGTAAAGTATTCCTCTAGTTTTACCTGAAATTCCTTTTTTATGTCTAGAAACTTGTCTTCAATTTTCTTCCCTCCTTTGCCCTTCTCACAGAAAGAGGGAAAGATGCTGATTTATTCTGGAACAGTTATCAAAGAGGATCAAACTTAGGCATCTGTAAAGTGAAGCTGAATAAAAAAACCCATAGTGTATTTTAAAAGGGAGACACAAGCTGAAAGGTAATGAAGGATACTCCATTAGTAATAAGAAACCCACTCTTGGAACCTCATACATATAACAAAAGACCAGCTAAAGGATGGAGTGCCCTATAATGGATGGATATATAGGACAGGACTATAACATGACTCAGTCTCTGATGTGTCACTTTAATCAAATCTGACTTAAGGAAATACACTGCTTAAATGCCTGCACAAATGTTGCTAGCATCATGGAACAAAGAGAGGAGAGAGTCTGAAAATAGAGGCTGTGGAAGGACTTGGTTGAATAAAACAGCCAGGCCACAAGAATTCAAGGCAGGATAACAAGCTGGGAAAAGACCCTTCCCTATAAAGCTTTATATCAGTCATATTGCCAGCTGTCAATGAAAAAACAAAAAGAAAGGGACAGTTTCCAGAATAAAGCCCTCTTCTGTGGCTAATATCCTCTACAATAAAACACTTTTTCTCTCTCTTTCAGCTTGATTTGCTAGATAAATGAATAATTAGATTGTGAAACATGGCAGAAGAATATGAAAGGCTATTAGCATGTGAAATCGGCTGTCTGCCAGTGTAGTTCTAACCCTGTGTAGTGCAAATCTGTGTAATTCATATGGGACTGATGGAAAATTAGCCCTCAGCACTGCCAGAAGTCTCTGTGATATGAAAAATTAGACAAACTTTCAATAAGCTTTCTTCTGCCACTTCCTTCCCAGTCACACCAATATGTTCCAGTTATACACACAATGTTGCAAGGTTGAAAGCTAGTTCAAAGGCAGAAATAAGGCAGCAATCCAAACAGCTTCCTGTATTGTTGGCTATTAGCCTCGCTCTGGCCTAAGCTCCACTTTCCACATTCTGCTGGGAAAAGCTCTGGAGATCTGCCGACAGTTTGTGCTGCATCAGCTTATCCAGATCAAACATAGAAAAGTTAAAGTTTTCACTTTGTTTTTGAGAGTTCTCTGCTGCTTGGCATAAATCTAGCAAAGCTTACCCTTTCATACAGCCCTTGCAGCTGACTTTAGTTTGGAGATGAAGCTAAGACTCACAATGAAGTAGAACAAGAAACTTAACAGTAGAGCTCTGTGCTTTGACTTTCACAGTTTTGAATGTGTCAAGGTATGGGAGTCATGCCGGGATCCAAGCTATCCAGACTCAAAATCTCCACCTTGACTTCCTGGTTACCACGTTCCCATTTTCTTCCTTTCATACTGAAGCCTTCAGGCAGGAAGGCAGGCAGGAAGCCAGCAGCATCCCCCAAAATCTGGATAGCACTTTGCACTTTGTTGTAACAACTGGTTTAGTGCCTCATAAACTTCCGTGCAGATGAAAAAGAAAATATTACTGAATAAAATGTCTTTTATATTTTCTGTAGAAATATTTTCTCTCTAGCTTCTTTAGGCTAGGGAATCTAGTGCCAAAGGACACACACTCTTCAATGCCACCTCTTTACTGTAAGACTAATACTTATTCGGACTAAAATAAAAGTTTCCATTTTCTAGACTGTGGCAAAATCTGTGTGACAAATGTTCCTACTGATAGATTCTGTTGCTATGCCAGCTAAGGAGACCACACTACAGCTCTTCATATTCTACCATCTCCCAACAATATTTCAACTATGTCCTTATTGCAATAGACAGAGCTCTTGGATCTCTATGGAGCTGAATTGGTAAGAAGACATCCAGTTATACACGTTGTTCCAAAACTCTCACATTGCTCTGCAGTCCAAATACATAATCTAGCACTCCCTGAAGCCCCTTGGAATCCATAAACTACTCACTGTATAGACAGTGCTGTTTTACCTTTTTCTGTGTTAGTATTTTGCATTCTACTTAAGTCTTCAAGAAGTCAGTGTGTAAAAGCATTAAACCACAAACTACTTACGGGGAAAACAGGGTGGTAAATTCAAACCAGTACAATTTACGTGAACCAAAACTAGCTTACAATGTCCTAACTGAGCAAGAAGGAGACCATGGCAAATTACAAAGGTTCTTGGAAAACTGGAAATCAATGAGGAAGGCAGTTTACTCTGCAAAGTGAGCTGAAGAACCAGCAGAACAGCCGAGTTTGCACTTACCTTCCTGGCTTCCATTTCACATTCTTTTTCTTTATATATGTGTGTGTATATCTACGTATATACACGTGCACACATTAGCAAAGCATCTGAGATCTTCCAGATTTGGATGGACAATGTTTATTTATTTTATCCTTCTCATCTCTTGGACTGCGTAAATATTTGCTAGTGAAATATCTGGAAGAAAAGTCTCCAACAAAACAGTAACATGTCAAGAGTCACACAAAGCTTTGTCATCCCTAACACTGATGTATATTATGTGGTGTATCTAAGGAATCATTCTCATATTACATGAACTTTTGACTTACCTGAGCTTGAAGAAAACTAGAAGAAATAAGAGCACAATGGAGGAAAGAGGAAGGTTTCAACTGCATTTGCAGCCTGTTGGGAGATCCTAATTGCCCTAGGGGCTGCTTGTCTCTTCCTCTTGGTACTGGAATTCAAATGGCTGGATGGGTCAAGTCATGCATTCTGTAATTTGTAACATGGTATATCTGATAGCTACCCAGCACTGTGCTACTGCCATGCTGTAAGATTTATGGAGTCTGCCACCATCTACAAGTTGATTATCCCTTTCTATTTGGATGCACTGGGCTTCTTTCATTAGAGATGATATATTTTAATACTTGTAATAGTAGTAGTTAACTTTATATTTCTTTCCTCCTGAAATGCAGCAGCTTTGGGAGTGAGTTTCTTTGCCTGATGTTGTTGCAAGATTTAGTATGATTCACATTCTCAACATTTTGCTGGGGATGTAAGCTGTGAATCTTACTTTCTACATGATAGAAATACAGATTTGCTGAGCTATAGAATCACCAGAGTAAATCAAAAGTTGCACCATTCCACCAATCTATCATTTTACTTTAGTCCCTTTACTTTGGTTGAAAGTTTTTTTTTCAAACTTTTAATTCATAAGGCTAATACACAGTAAGTTACTGTAAAACACCTTATAGGAAGGATTAGCTAAGAGCATCCAGCGCTCTTGTGCTCATGCCAGTCATCTTGTTTTACATTCCCTGCACCACATTTTCAAGCACTAAGCTTGCACTGTAGGTTAGTGCTAACATTCCTCCAGCTAAGTTCCAGCCATGTAGCTGCTGCAGACCAATTCAGCAAGAAAATTTACCCAGGAAGCTAAATAAAAATTCAGGCAGCGAGCCCACAGTGAGCTCCAGTCTGCCACTGCTCTGTTGATAGCTGTATTTCACTTGTGGAGTTTAAAGGTATCTTCTTCATCTGTGTGTTAGGTGCAGCAGTGACAGTGATGATAACCTTCTCAGGGACATACAAGATGCAAGGCAGGCAGCATGTGCCTGACACAGGCCAGGACGGCCAGTTTCAGGTACCCATGCAATAGATGTCTGTCTCCTTCAGAAAGGGTCATACAACATATGTGCCTTTGGCACAGGTCACAGAACAGCATCATAATGGTACCACAGTGAGATCATCTTAATCATAATGTGCCTCAGAAAGGGAACAGGAGGTGTTAAGAGAAATCATATCTAGAGCTTAAAAAATAAAACTTGTAAATTACCTTAGGTAGAGACTGTGCAGAGAGGGAGGGGGAAACCTACAGTAAAACTTGGCAGCCTGATCTGAGCCTTCCCCACCCTGAATGAAGAAAATTACTTGAAATAAAGAATGAGTCCTTACCTACAAATGAGAGTACAGGTTAGTAAGAAAGAAATTTGAGTTTGATGTCTAGCTTCTTAGCTTCTGGAGCTGAAAGTGTTTGACAGTTTTCTGGGAAATTGCATCTACAGCTCTCTGCCAAGATGATCTGGAATGGAGCAAAATCTTGATGAGACCCAGGACCCCCATTTATTCCAGTTTTGACTGCAGTTATATTTAGCACAGATAATGCTATCTTAAAAATAATAATTAAAAAAATCTCTAAACTACTTGGCAAAGAAATTTTGTGCCCATATATGTGATTCTGTGTCATAACAGCTCAGACTCTGCTCTGCATCCTAATGAAGCTCATGTGATACTTTATAAATGGGAACTGCAAGAGCAAGTGACATAGTGTATCTGAGAAGGAGTTATAAAAAAATATGCTAATTCTTGGAAGATTCTTGGAAGGAAATTTGAATATGTTGATGGAACTCTACAAAAAATAACATATTTCTCCACAAAGACCTCTCTGTTGCCAAGAACCTCTTTTTATCCACCTTTAGTAATTACTTTATATAAATGCAGAAGTGGTATGTGTTTTTACAAAAGAAAGAATATTTTGTCTTAGCTGTGTTCACATGCTCTTGGGGATGCAGAATCTTTAATCAGCCATTATGTTATACAGCTTTTCAGATGTCTCTTTATCTCCCAAATTTTAATGACTGAAACATGTTTAGAACAAGAACAGCTATAATTGTAAAGACTTGTGCCTTTTTGAAACGTCACGGCTAATGATACTTTTTTAAAATGAACTTCTCAGTACTCTGTATCCTCCAGAGGGTTAGTGGGAGGAAGGGATTACATGCGTTCATGGTTGCTCCTGCTAGTTCCTCATTCTACTTCTGAAATATCTTTTATGGCTTTCTGAAACTAGCTGTTGTGGAAAAAAAAAAAAGGAGAACTGAAGCCCTTTGTGCATTTATCTGTTGCATCTTAATCCATTGGCGAAACCAGTATGCTTTGGAATCTGCTTATCTAAATAGTTCTTGTGTTCCCTACCTTGTTTGAAAACAGAGAAATGGCCAAAACATTTCAGTTCTAAGAATTCTGTTCAGGAAATGTTAACTAATGGGATGAGTCAAATAGCTGGAGTATTGCATTGGATGGCTACAAGCTGTTCAGAAGAGCTAGAAATGGAAGAAGAGGTGGAGGAGTGGCCCTTTATATTTGAGAGGATTCGTGTGTTATGGGTATTGATAATAATGATGATGAAGTTGAATGTTTATGGTTAAGAATTAAGGGGAAGGCCAATGAGGCTGGTATTTTACTGGGGGTTTGCTATCATCCACCTAATCAGGATGAAGAAGTGGATAATTTATTTTGTAAGCAATTGGATAACGTTTCAAGATCATCAGCCCTTGTTCTTGTTGGTGACTTCAACCTACCAGACATATGTTGGGAATATCATACAGCAGAGAATAGGCAGTCTAGAAAGTTTCTGGAGTGTGTAGAGGATAATTTTTTGTCCCAGTTGGTGAGTGAGCCCACTAGGGGAGAGACTATGTTAGATCTGCTGTTTGTAAATAGAGATAGATTGGTAGGTGATGTAAAAGTCGGAGATCACTTAGGGTGTAGTGATCATGAAATTATAGAA
>WEIV01008856.1:2357-12955 GCA_013390005.1 Calyptomena viridis | reverse complement strand
AATGGGTTCATTATAATTTTTGTCACTTAGAAACAAGTTCATTATCTGATGAGATGCAATTTTCTTCATATGCATTTTAAGACCCTTGATTTTCTTTCTTGCAGACAATACCTTCCTCATAATCTGTAAAGAAAACAATTTATGTGATTGCTAAAGTTCTTTTTATTCCTTGTGTCCTTTTTCTCTGTTACTTATCTGTCTATACATGCTTGTGGAATAATATTTCTCTAGCAGTTTGCAATTTAATTTTTTTTTTTATTAGAATGGATAATTGCTTAGATTTCCTGTGTTGAGCCGGATAGTTCACTTTAAAGGCCTTTGAGGTCAATAAAAGAAAGGGCCTACCAAAAAAAAAATATTTATTTTACAATAAATATTTCCTCTCGTCATCTCAAACAGATACTTATACGTAATTCATCTATTTTAAGTTATCTTTCAAAGTGTCTTATATAAAATCTGAATTTTTACCCATTTTCTATTGGTGCAGTTCTATGGACTTGTAGTAAGTTATCAGTTAATCTGATCAGGCTTTTTAAGTCCATGTGCACTCTGTTTCATACTTATTCACAGACTTCTTATAGTTGTTTTGAAAGAAGAATTATTTCAACTTTATGATCTGGTCCTCAATCTGTGTTTGAATACAACTGTGGATTGAGATGCATAGGTATGCACCCATACATAAATTAAACACTCAAAGATATTTGTCTTATAGTCTCCTGAAAAAAATATTCTTGTTTCTTCGGAACCAAATCAGACAACTGACTTTTTAAAAAATTTGAATTTTAAGTACACTTCATAAAATCAAAAGGTCAGCTGCTGCTTAGTGTAAGTTGGCTGCTAACTTGAGTGAGAAAGAATTGATTTTTAGTTAAAGATGTAAGCCCAGACCATTTCACTAACAAGTTATTAGCTAAGTGCCCCCATCAACCCTGAACTCTAGTGAATTTGTTATATAGAAGCATGTACATTTTTTAAAGGATGACATTGTAATGCTGGATAGAAATGTATAATTTAAAGTATTTGAAGTTTATTAGTACAGCATAATCACTAAGAAAATACTCTAGAGTCCATGAAGTATTAAATAGAGTCAAATAAAATATCTTTTTATTGCAAAGAATTATTGGGAATGTGAACCTCTGTTGTAGTAGAACTTGAGATATATAAAGCCATTCTGTCAGCTTAACACAAATATAATTTTGCTAATTCATTATCATTATATATTTGTAGAATATCTGGCTGGAAAATAATTCTAGGTTATTTGTATAAAATGAGATTTATCCTAAATTAAATCTTCATTAATCATTCTTATAAAAGTATATGTTTGGCTTTTAATATTTGCAAGGAGCAGAGTCATATGGTGTAGTCTCTGAAGTCCTTTAATTTCTCTTAAGGTAAAACATTTTATTTCTAACTTACTTCATTTAAAAAGACATATTGCAGAAAACTGTGATGACTTGTCAATCAGTCCAAATCCTGAAATGTGACAAATCAGACACTTTTCTGCTCTGTTAGCATGTAATAAACGTGAAGAGCTCAAGACTGACTTGTTAGTTTGTCTTAGTTTGTTAACATGGCAGCTAAAAGAAGAAATTTGAGAAAAGAAGTCTCTAAAGGGAGAAAATAAAGCCTTTTAGTTGGATATATAATGTAACATCCCAAATAAATCCATGTATTAAATACACTTTCAAATAGATGAGTTTTTTGAACGTTTGTCCCTTTTTTTTTTTTAATTCTATTGAAGACTAAGACTGTACTAATGGCCTTCAACGGGTCATTAGCAGCAATTGTCTCTAAAACACCAGTAATTTCCATGAGCTACGGGGTGGAGACCTGTAAGAAATCTGCAGTATTAAGAGAGTAAATTGTTTTTCCCCACCTCTAGTTTAACAAAAATACCCGCAAAAACTTGTGTTTGGAGAACAGAAGTAAACACAGAATAAGTTACTCTTGTTTTGTCTTCCTATTTGTTTGCTGATTGGCAACCTCTTCCTCTGTTAGCAGCTAACAGGGTAAGAAGGTACATCATCAGGTCTGTTCAAACATGAGCAGATACTCATTCTTTTTCCCATTTTCTGGACAGGATTTTTCCTTCCTGCTGAAGAAAAGATTTTCTCTCTGCTCTTCCACCCTGCTGTTTTGGGGCAACATCCTCTTAATTGGAAAGGAATTGGTAGTCCTTGATAGGTTCTTCATGTCAGGGCAAATATTTTTTTTTGTTTTGTTTTGCTTTGCTTTGCTTCTTTGCTCAGAAAATGTTAGGAGGGCTGGGATGTAGACCACTCATGGTTTAGTGGTCTACAAGCAAGTGCCAGGTGAGAAGAATGGTAATAGTGATTATGCAATTTACATTGGGTTTATGTTGAAGATATACTGCCAGACACTCTAACCTGTGTAAGGGCTTTAATGGTAGGAACCCTAAGACATCAACCATGCAGGAGATCAGGAACATAGCCAAGTAATGAGGCTCTTTCTAGCTGTTTTTCTTCCAGATTTAGTACCTCTTCTTAACCCACAGCCCCTACAGTTACATTCACTGATCAAAAAAAAAATAAGCTTGAGTTTGTTTGCCCTCCTGTGTGTACTTTTCTGAGTTTTTCTATGTTAAGTTTAGCTCTTGACATTTCATATATTCTCTTTATCTGAACTCTGATTGAAGTAGAATTTCTCCAATTATGTGGGTTAAATTCAGATCCACGATGTGACATACTGTAGGAAGATGATTGTTTCCCTTTCCCTTCCTGCTCTCAGTGCAATAAACAATTTTTGCTTACAGAGCAATTCCTGAGCTGTACACACACTGACACCAGGAGTAGACATACAATAAAATCTGATCTGACATATGCTACATTTAGTAAAAATCCCAGGTTGATCACCCTTTTTATGTGATATTTCTGCCCCCTTCCCCCAATCCATATATAAAAATTTTCATATGCAGACTTCAACATCACTACTATTGCTGATTCTTCAATATGACTTCTGGATTATTCTTAATGCAGCAATTTTGTTACATTCCAGCTAGACTGCTTTTCTTCCTCCTTATTACCTTCTTATCACGACTCCTGTTATTCAGGAAATAGTTAAGTTTTTTCACTAATCCATTTGCTTTTATTAGCTCACACTCGTATTTTTCAAAGCTCACCTTCTCTGTCAGAATGTTGTGGATATGCACCTTTTCACAAATAATGTCTTCCATCAACGACATAGGAGGACAAGTACCTAGTGAAACCCTAGCACGTGCTATGTCTTCAAAGGTGACAATGGTAATACTATAGATCAGAAGGGGTTTAGTAACTGACAGCATTTTTCACTTTGGGATTCAGCTACTAAATGAAATCAGTTTATTCTCAACCTAGTCCTGGAACATGAGAACAAAGTAATCTGTTCTTTTTTACTCTAAATTCTTTTTCATTCTACTGTTAGGTCCTTACCTATATTAGTCTCTATCAGCAGTTAATTATGGCTTTAATATGAACTTCAGAATAGACCAGGATCTGTATCTACTGAACTCAACTAGGAGAGACCTAATGATTTCAGTGGGTAACCTACCTGAGACAGAGTTTATTTTACCTTTATTTTGAATTGTATGAATTCACAAGACATGCCAAATAAATTCTAAAGCAGAAGGCTGCTAAAAAGTAACCTACACAAAAAGACAAAGGGGGCAAGTTGGAAAGTTGTTAAATTCAAGTCTCAAATGCAGGAAATTTTACTGAAGGATATGCAGGATTGTGGCCCTGTCCTATAGGCCACATGTCTCCTGAGCATGAGCAAAAGTCATGCTCTGACTGGATATGACCTTTTTCCCCTTGGTTGGACAGGGAGAGCCTGGCCTCAGGTCATTGGACAACTAATATAAACAATATAGTCTAATATATATATCTGCAACTGCGCAAGAAGAAGGGGAGACATGTTCTGATTTCTTAGAGAGCAGACACGTCGAGAGCAGACCCTCTGCCTGGCCAGAGAGATCTGGTCAGGCAAGAGCCTTGTGTCCAGGGTTCTCCAGGCAGTCTGCCTGGGGAACGCTGGATGCAGAGTCTGCTGGTAGGTATTACAGCTTTTACTGCTGCTTAGATGCTTACTTCTCTCTGCATAGATATTAGCCTTCTTGTAGAGAAATAAAGCCTCTGATGAAACTTCTCGTCGTTATGCCCTCCAAGACCATGCAAGAAACCCACACAGGATATGTAAGGGAAGCTGAAGAAGGTGAGAAAAGAAAAATCCAAAGGTATGCAATTTACTTTTCTGGTCCTTTGTTTGGGTCACAGTTTTGTGGACTATTAAGTCAGCACCCTTTCATAGCTGATTTTGCACTATATGCAGTTGCTAGAGTTGTACTTTGAACTGGTTTTAGGTTATGGTTTTCATTTGTGCCTTGATTGGTTTTGATCTATGTCACTGACTGGTGTGATTTGCAATTTGGTTGCACAAGTATTTGGACTGGAGGTGAGTGGGGCTGTGTTAGTACATGTGCCCTTTTGATCAGTGGTATTAGTGGAGATGTGAATCTCCTGCTGACATGAGTTATGCCTGCTCCAGTCACTGAATATGCAATGCGAGCCAGCATAGATTTTGCTGCCTAAGTAGGACGCATAAACAATTTAATACATCCCTTAGACTGTATTCCCAACCCATATAGCATTAAAAATATTCCCACTACTACATAGCAAAATCAAATCTTGTTGAGGTTTTCCTTTGGCAGTAGATACATTCTGGGGACAAGTCTTAGTTGGCCTTTTTTTTTAAGGCTAAGAAGTAGATTTACATACATAAATTACTTATCCTCTAATAGCGTAAACTATCCAATGACTTCAGTAATACTATGAAAGTTTGTATGGACTAACCATGAGATATTAATAGGAAAAGGGGTAAAGAAAGTCAAGACTTTAGGCCTAAATGGTCAACAGTTTTCCAGACTAATCTTAAATAATAGTACGAATAGTGAGGAGAAAATATACTCAAAATAAAATTCTATCAGTAAACCCATGCAGGAATAGGCTATACAAAGCACTGCACTCAGACGATAATATACATACATTTTATGACTAGGAATTCCATAACAACTTGGCATGGCAAATAGCTTCATACAGTAAAAGACATTTCTATCCTTATCAAAAATGTGTTTTAAATTCATAAACATATCCTGTTAACAAGAGAAATTAATTAGACTATGGATTAAAAATATAAATAAATAAAACATCATGGGATCTGTAATTTCCAAAATAAATTGCAATGATTCCTTAGAGGTATGCTGGAGAATGGTGATGGAAAAAATAAAGGTCATGGTCTTAATGAATTAAAATAGAAATCAAATTTTAACCATGATACAACTTCAGTTAGTATAAGTAATTAAGAACAATACTCTAAAACTAAAGACAAAAATAGAGAAAAAAATTACTCTAACAGAAAAAGTGCTATTGCAAGGTATAAATCTTAGCACCATTCATGTGCCTGCTTGGGAACTGAACTAATTGTACTCTGTCTGACTTTTAGACCTTCCCAAACTGACACTGCTTTTCTGGTAAGAATATTTCTTACCGAAAATTATTTGCTGTGACAGGGCTGAGTAGAATTTGAATTCTCTATTCCCAGATCAAAAAGGAGTGGGGTAGGGAAAGAGGATAGTAAGATTACCACGTTTCCCATTTATATTGAAAAATGCATGTATGTGTGTGTATATATTCTTGAGAAAAATTAGGTTTGCTGCACTGATCATGGATCCTTAAGCAACTCATTGAAGTGCAGGATGACTTTTCTTATTATGTACTTGGGGCCAATATTGGGAGAGTGAATTTAGAATCTTTGAGTTTTCTTCACTCTGAGTTGTTTTTCACCCTTCCCATTTGCCCCTCTCTGCCGCTTCTCACCCTCCTCTGCCCTTCATCTCTTTCTCCTTTGCTTTTCTCCTTCTTCCTTCTCTGCCTGGCTCCTCCTGTCTCTGCCCTTCTTCTTATTGGCCTTTCTTCTCCTCCTATCTTCTCTCCCATCACCCTCTCTGCCTGCCCACTTCTGCTCTTCTCTTTACCTTCTCTGTTCTTCTCCTTTGCCCTTATACTTTACCCTTTCTTTCTGCCCTTCTCTGCTCATCTTCTCCACTGTCCTCTGCCTTTATCTACCCTTCTCTCTGCCCATGTCTCTTTGTCTGTCTCTGCACTTCTTCTACTTCATCTGACCTTCTTTTTTTGCCCTGCTCCTTTGCCCTGCTTCCTCATTCATCTCCGCCCCTTTTTTCTGCTGTTCTTTCCCCTGTTTGCCCAGCTCTGTCTGTCTGTCTCTGACTCTCTCTGAAGTTTTTTAAACTTCTCTGACCTTCTCCACTCTTCTACCTTTACCTTTGCTCTTCTCTGCCCACCACCACTGTTCTCTGCCTTTCTTTTCTGCCTTTCTTCTCTTCATTTCTTTTTCACCCTTCCTTGCTCGTTTCGTGCCCTTCTTTGATCTCTTCTCTGCTGTACTCTCCCCTGTTCTGCCTGTTTTTAACACTCTTTGCCCTTCCATGACCTTCACTGTCCCCTCTTCTCTTGTCCCCTTCATCTCTGGCTGCCCATCTCTACACACAGTTAATTTCTGTTCATCTGTTTGTCTTTTAAATATCCCTTTAAGGTGGAGAATGTCTTTGCAGTGAGTCTAGGAAACATTAAATGCAATGAGGCTCTGTTCTCTAATTCAACCTTTGTCAACATAGTAATGTAGTTATTGAAAAAAAGACCCCAGCAAACCAAACAGATGTTTGTTGCTTAGAACAGTAATATGTGACAGCATGAACTAGAAACCATTAACCATAAGCTCTTCAGAGATCCTCTTGTATGTAGGTGTTCCAGGGAGAGCCAGGTTTCGGGCAGGCAGGGTAATATTCAACCATATTCCTGGTGTGCTTGTATACAGGTTTGGTTTGGTGTCACAACATGCTCCTTGGTTGCAAAAGACTCTTGTGATAATGGTAGCTTAAAGGGCAAAAATACTTCCAAACTTTGGTCCTCAAAAGAAAGAAGACAGATTTTCTCAGTTCAACAAAATGTTCCCATAACTTTACTGTGTGGTTTTCTACTCGCATCAGATCCCAAATGACTGATTTTGTGCCATGGTCTTGTCTGGAATTGCACTTTTATTTTAACTTCTTAGTGGGCAAAGTAGGACTTTGCAAAAAGCACAATAGAAAAGGCAACATACTCCTTATTCTTGAGTGAATCAAACAACTGGAGGGCATTTGCACATTTGAAACCTTTCTGTATTCCAACAGTTTAACAAGGGGATGATGTATTGATTATATACCTGTATTTTGCCAAAAGTTTGGTACAGAAAATTACTTTTCCAGTCTACAAAAGATAGAACAATTGGTAGAAGCCCACTAAATGTTATTTAGTGTCTGAAAGCCTTTTATATTCCAACTAAATCCCAATATTACTATTAACAGGCTATTGTACTGCATCACATGATATATAAGTAATTTTAAACCATTTATGTCAGTATATAATACTCTGGTCAGCTCACGTTACAATGCAATAAAAAAGTCACCTAGATATTTACATGGAACTTATGTTAATAAATATATTATTGAGTAACATATATTTTACCTTATTAGTCTCAAGGTGAGCTGAAACTGTATTGGCAGCACAATTTAGCATTTATAATATGCAACTTTCTGAAATAAATGTATGTTTTTAAACTACTTGGAGGGGTGTTGACACCATTTATAGTTGTGAAATAGTGTATTGTTGTAATTCTCCTGGACACTCTTCAACCATACTGTACACAGCATGCCTTTTAAACAATTATCTTCTGATTTTAGAGACAGAAGGAGACTATATAATAATAATATCTTTTTCTAAGTAAGGTTTTCCTATAACTGTTACTCCAGAAAACATGGAGTTGGAGTTTGGACAGGGTACATGTACAAATACCTCATATGGAAACTCCCATGGCTTACTTAGCTATTTGCTGTGCTGTCACCACCCAGGTCAGCCCAGCTTCCAAACTGAGATTTTCTACTGTCTCACAGCAAAAGAGGTGCTGGCAGGGTTGTCCTTGCCATCTACAGTAGCATGAAATTGTAGACCCTGGGTCTGTAGGCACAGATTTTCCTCTGAGGTGCTGGTGAGGTGTCCACTGGTGCTTGGGAGAAAGGTATCAGTCAGGTAATTCCTGGCAAGTGCCAAGGAAAATGAGTGCATTTTAATTTTATGGCACAGGTTTGATTCATAGCAAACAGACAAAGCTCAGGAGAATTCTGTTTGCATGGTTAGTGCAGTTTCCCCTCTCATTTCATTTCTTCTTATGCAGCACTAGATAATGATAAGGGTTATACAATTACAGAATGTGGAATGGTATCTCTTTAGTAGCTTTTGTCTTGTTTCAGAAGCCTACCATAGTAGTGACAGGAAGGATGCCTTTGCTTGTTTTCTGTCTACCAGAAATTACTCCAACATGTCCAAATGATCTCTTCATAGAAGCTATACTTAAGAGCAAAAAAGACAAATTTATTTGTGATTCTACAGAAATTGCTCATTATAGACCCTCAGTAATACTGCTGTTGCAGAACACGGACTTCTGGCTTGACAAAACACAACTTGCTAGATACATTCAAAAGTAAGCAACAATTTACTCCCAACAGGAAATAAGTAAGGGTTGGAATCTAATAGCGGTCTTGGATTTTAAGATGTTGGTTAAAATTTCCAGACTGAGACAGCACCAGAGAGATGTATGCCCATCCAATACTAAGATCTGCTTACCACATGTGGTAGCAGCAGTGCTCTACACAGCTCACAGGTGGGTGGAGAGTAGGAGCAACAATAATATTCTTTTGTGAAAATTAGAAGTGAACTGAAACTGTACGTGTCCAGTGTGGGGTACTTGACTTTTTTTCTGTTGAATAAACAACTACCCATCCAGAAGACAAATTCTGCTTATCCTGAAGTCACAGTAGTACCAGTGAATTTACTGACATGAAAACTAAGAAAGGAAACACCAAAAGAAAGTTCAGTTAACTTAGTATAGATTTGAGGTTGTAATGAGGTGGATGGCAGATCTTTGCCACAGTATTGAAGAAATTATTTGCTTTGTAATTAATATAAATATCAAATTTTAATTTTTTTCACAACTTTGTTCTAAAGCTGTAACCCAGAAAAAGCATAATTGTTCCAGGTGAAGTGCCTTTCTAACTGATATTGTGAAACATGTCTGCAGGCACTTTTCCCTGCTATTCAGACCTTCACATAAGATCAGCTAAATTCAATTAATATGATCAGATTTTGTCATGAACTATAGGGAATTTTTGAAAAGTTAAAAATGTTTTTCCTTGAGACTTAAAAACACCAGAGTTCTTCAACATAAAGGGAAAACAAACAAGAAAAAATTCTGGATATAGATACCTAGGCATTCCAAATCTGCAATTGAGATTTCATCACTGGGGCTAGAGGCTGAAGCAGTTGTGAGAAATCTTAGCTCTTTCAAAGTGTCACAGACCTAACAGTTGGCATGGTAGACAGAGTATATTCAAAATCTGGAAGGCATCTGACAGCACATCATGTAAACTATAGCAGCTAAACTGAGAGTGAGTGATATTCATTTTGTTTACAGTGTCCCCATGCAAAGCAAGATGTTACTGTTCTGAGACTGTGAATAAGACAGATATTTTTAAATAAACAGTACAATAAAAATGTATGTAAACACGGTTTTGCTGCCTTTATCTAAAAGGGCAGGTCAAAAAGAGGTGATAATAGCCACAGTAAAGATCACATCCATGAGCTTGTATCAAACCCTTCAAGCAGCTATTTTTGCTTACACTTTGCTTTGATCTGGCTAGCATAAGTTAAAGACCTGCAACTTCAACTGTCTTTTTTTTTTCCTTAAATTTTTTCCCTCTTAGAAGATTGCCCTCTTTCTTGACCCATTTTATTATCTCTGGTATTAAAACAGTTATTCACAATTGTCATCTGTACTGCAGATCTCTAAATGTGCTAAAGACAATTTCCCTACCACTTGCTTGCCTTGGAAGTACATAAAAAAAGAAAAAAAGTTGAGGAAGAAAGTTTGGCTTAAACAGAATCTCTTCAAGGTTGCTTATTGCTCAATCAGTGAAAACAGAAAAATATAATATACATTATAGGGGTTAGGAGAATTAACCAAAGCTCTGACAGAAGCAGCAAGAAATGAGGAGGTAGAAGTTGTTGTGTGGGGTCCAGGAAAGGAACAAGCTTTTAAAGCAATGGAAGGAGCTTTGGCATCAGCGCCCACTCTTGTGCTCCTGGATTATGCAAAGCCCTTCAATTTGTACATGCATGAACAAAAAGAAGTAGCCAGTGGAGTGACAGCACAGAAATTAGGACCTCACCAGAGACCNTTGCATAGTACTCAGTTAAACTAGATCCAGTTGCAGCAGGAGCACCAGCCTGTATTAAATCATCTGCAGTGATTTCTATACCCTCTATAGAAAGAAGCAACCCCCTTATTCTGGGACACCCTGTAACAGCTTATGTCCCACATGAAGTGGAAATACTGTTGCAGCACAAGCATTAAGCAGCCTTTGGGGATCAGGCTGAGGTAAGAATCCTGAAGTGTGATGTTATTTGGGTCATAATAAGCATTTTAACTGTTGATGT
>WEIV01008850.1:0-48024 GCA_013390005.1 Calyptomena viridis | reverse complement strand
GCTTAGCCATGAATGAATGAATGCAGAGACCCAGCACTAGTCATAAAGTAATGTTGTTAATTATCTAACTCTTTTCGATCTTCATTTCTTTCAGTTTACCCAGAAGGACAAAATTCTATTCTCTTCATTTACAAATATACTCCCTTTTGATAATAATGGGAATATTTTGCTAGTTTGGTTAAAGATTCACTTATAAGACTGTTCTCAAAGAATTTTTGCTATACATAAACACTGCCTGGCTTCCACTCATCAGCTACTGAATTTCTTTAGTTTTTTGAAGAATAATTTTTTTTTGGTATTAAATACAATTTTCAGGTAGCTTTTAAATCATTTGGACATTGTATCTGCTTGTACTGTCAGATAAAAAGTCTTAAGAGTTGCAAGAATTTATGTCATGGATCTCTCAAGCACTCAGCAAGAGAGCTACAGCATGTAAATCCACACAGTGCTGAAATATTCCATGGTCTTTCATAAATCTGGAGAAACCTATAACCACTCAGAAAAGACACTATAGAAATTAAATGATTCATCTACCTTGGACACATGAAGTTTAATAATCCAGCCACAACTGTCTCCTATCCATTAGCAAAGTCACGAAGAACATGACACCATGAAAATAAAAAATTAAAATTAATAAATAAAAAGTAGTATATAGACTAATGCATGTGTTACTGTCCACTTGTTCAAATAGAGATATTTGGAATGTGGGATTATAATTCATTTTTTCATATTTACTCCATTAGTTAACAGTTTTTCCTTTACATCTTTAAGTTAATTAGTTATGTGAATTTTTCATAAAAATAGTAAAAAGTTCTTTTACATGATAATAGCATTACTATATACCCATCTTTAAAATATGTGGTCTTGCACTCAGTCTGAAATTAATGCTAAAAATATAATGAGTCCCATGTACAGCAATGAATGCTGCAACTGCCAGAAATATACATATGTTGGCATCTTGCCATCTCGATTGTGAGGGCAGCATAATTTAACACATTGTGAAAATGACCTGACTTCATCATTTCCATACTGTGAAAAAACTAACAAATATGCGGGGTTTTTATTTTCCTACTATAAGTCAGCATGTGTCCTTTAAAATTAACGAATGCTCACCTATATTTGGACTGAATTTGATCTGGTTTTTTTCAAAGAGAAAATATGCAATCTCTATATTTAAATATGCAATCTTTATACTTTAAAAAAAAAAAAAAATCAGTGTTTGTATTTACCCTGGCTAATGTCGTGATAATCAAGACTGGAATAGAATCCTCTGTGCTGCCTCTCAAACAGCCTAAAATGAGTGTTAACTCTGATACACTGTTCTAGACTCAGTGAAACTTAAATTCCTTTCAAACCATGGTCACACGGCAGAGGGAGAAGTGGAGATCAACTTGCCTGCTGGTGTCAGACATGCTGCAAAGATGTCTCTGTGATAAAATACTACCAGAGAAATGCTACTTCGGCTCTTTTACCACCTTGGAAATAGCTGAGGAGCATTAAAACCCTTTTTCTGGGTCTGACTTAGGGGACGGTTCCTCTCAGTTCATTATTTTGAGTCTGTTTCTTCTCAGTGGAGAGAAATGTGTACCTCTAGAGCCTGCTGCATCTCACCCTACTGTACATATTTAAAAGCATTCCAGCTATACCTCAATCTCTCCATTGACTATAAAGACACAGCAATTAAAATCAGGTGGAGATGTACACACAGCAGTCATCTCAAACAAGCACTCAGGGTCCCTTTATCTTCTTTCCAGGGATGGCAGCTGTGCAGGGATGTGTTCCAGCAAGGTTACCAAAGAGGTAGAAGTGCAGCTGGAGCCAGAAGCCAGCCACACTATCCATGTTACCCTGCAACCTTTTCCATGATCTATTTTTCTGGATTGTCTTAATATTTTTGTAGTCAGAACTTTTACATTGACATTTCAGTTAAGCATCACTCATGTATGACTGTCTGTATAAGATTCAGTTGCCCATGTTCTCCTTTTTACCTGTCTGCCTGGGTTATGCTTGACTGAAGGAAGGCAGCTCTTCATGGTAGAAATAAAGGCCTGAGCAATCTCTTTCTTTGCTCCACGTAGGACTTAGATAAATATTAAATTCTAATAATACCAAGAAGGCAGAGCCAACCTTTATAATTATGTGACTATTTTCCACAGTTTTGAGAATGGTTTTCCAAACTCAATTGGTTTTCTTTTGTTGCTGAACACAGTCACATTTGCAGTATGGATGCTACCATTCAGAAGGACAGAAAACACCTGTAGTCAAAAACTAGATGAGAATTAGTCTGTGCTCTTACTTAACATCAGCCTCAAACAAAAATTGTTTAATACTTAGCATTCATTTTGGTTGAGTTCTTTTTTCTAATTTTGCCAGTTTGTTGCTAAAGGTTGGTAAATTAGGGAAAAAAAATCTGTGAAACAGACAATGTTCTTAGAAAGAATTTCTAGAGACGTAATTCTAAAGCATACTTGAGTTGAAGGGTTATGATCCTCAAGGTTTTCACCTGTGTCATAGAGAATGACTAAGATGATAAGGGGACTAAAGCATCTTTCTTATGAGGAAGGGCTGAGGGAGCTGGGCCTATTCAGTCTCTAGAAGAGATGACTGAGAGGGGACCTCATCAATGTCTGTAAGTACCTGAAGGGAGGGTGCCAAGAGGATGAAGCCAGGCTCTTCTCGATGGTGCCAAGCAATAGGACAAAAGGCAATGGGCAGGGACTGATGCACAGGAAGTTCCACATGAATACAAAGAACTTTTTTACTGTGCACTGGAACAGATTGCCCAGAAAGGTTGTGGACTCTCTCTCACCAGAGATATTCAAGATGACCTTCTTGAGCAGAGAGGTTGGACCAGATGACCCACTTTGGTCACTTCCAACATTACCCATTCTGTGATTCTGTGTGATTTAATACTTTGCTCTCTCAACATGAGTTTATTGCAGTAGCAATGTAATGATGCCAGAACTGCACTGCAAATAAAACATACCAGTCCAAATAAATAACTTTAAGTAAATAAATAACTCCATCACACAAGTATCAGTTGGAAATGCAATTTAAAAGAGCTTCTTGCTTTGTGTTGTAAAACTACGAATGACTACTCAGGACAAGCTGTTTCACATAAAATTCTTTCCTATCTTCAGCAACTCCAAGGTAGGAATTTCATTTTTCAAAGTTGAAAAGATACTTCAATAATTATTTGGTATGAAGACAGCTCTATTTTTCTACCCGCTACAATCTCAAATTCATTATAGCTTGATACATCCTGTATTTTCATTCACATTTTCATTACAGCCCTCTGAACTACAATCATTTATTATACATTCTCTTGAATCTTTTTGAAACATCAAACAGAATGTAAAATTTAAAGGAAGAGAAAATAAACACCAAACATCTTACTAGAAAAACAGTATTTCCTTTCCTATCCTCCTAGATCTAACCATGAACCACAGTGAGCACTGAACAGTGGTAGACATCAGAAAATAAAACTCAGCAATAGGACTCTATGCAGCTTTAAAGCCCTAGTACAGCACTGATAAAACCTGAGTGCCACCAGCGTCACCTCTACAATAATTGCTCAAGCAACAGACAGCTCATTAAAGAGGACTAAGTGTCTCAGAAACGGTCTTTGCAAGCAGAGTTAGTAATATATTGGAGAGAAAGGACCCATTGGTTCTTCTCAAATTCTTTGCTGACCTTCAGTTCAAAAGTTTAGCATGTCTGGGACAAAGCAAAAGTCACTCGGGCCTTCAATACACTTCTTCCTTGCCTCAGCCCAAATGACCTAATTTTTCATAAAGCTTTGGGTAAATTATTCACATAAGGCTCAAACCACAGACAAATGCAAAGGGGAGAGTGCAGCATCCCATGAAGGATGTTTTTGGCCACATACTTGTGACCCAGATTTTTTCTTAATAGCTAGATTCGAAGGTGCAGCCATCAGGTAGACTGCAGGGAATCATAACCCCAGTTAACCTTGCTGGCAGAAGACATTACAGTAAAATGATCTGTCATCGAAGTAAGGAAATCTTCATGTAAAAGTGGAAAGTTGAATCTTAATAGCAAATACTAATTTTCATCCATTAAAGTTCTGTAATGTGTATACCTAATGTTGTAAATACATGAAATATGGAAGTATTTCTTTCTTGTTTGGCTTGTTTATCTCATCTTCCTAAGAGAAGCCTTGAATTTACAAAACAAGCAACTTCTGTTTCTTTTTCTATGTAATTTTTGCAGGAAATACTTTTTACTTTGGAAAGTCATGCAGTTCTTACCTGGTAGTCTAAGAATAGAAATCAGCAATGTTTTCACAATAAAAGGCCAGCAGCCTTTTTGCAAAGTCACTGAGAATGACGTTATAAAATGCCCCTACTAATAGTGATTGTAAACTAAACATTTATTTACTTTCATGTAGCCTTAGCTAAACACCATTTGCTCTAGAGGAAACAGACTGACTAGGCAGCCTTAGCAGCCTGAATGAAACATTAGGAGAGTGTACCTGCATGACAATAAGAAGGTCAAACACCAAGATGAAAGAAGCCAAGAAAGCTCTTGAGACCTCATCACTTGGCAGAAATCCACGATTCAGCTTGTCCCAGCTGATCCAGTCAGTAGTGATGACAAGTACAACTACAGAGGTGAGAGTAAATAGAACAGTCCTGGAAGGGAATAAAAAAAATAGTTCAGAGAGAATACGATAGTAATGAAGATGTATCATTCTATTTTATCTGTCTTCTAATGGTCAGGTAGTGCTTTATCAGTACTTTTTTCACTGATGAAAAGAAATGGAAGAAAATTAAGTGCACAAACAAATCTTTTAATTCAAAATAGGAAAGCAGTCAGTATCCTTAGCAAAAAGAAATTTAGTGGCTAGTACTAAGCATGTTGCAAAATTTAGACTGGAGAGTATCACTCCTGTTCTTCATTCCATAAGTTTCACTGAAGATGCAAACCAATTAAGTAAAATAAGAAAGAAATAAAATGTACCAAGGCCTGTATGATCTAAACCAAAATCAAATTAACAAATTGAGACAGCACTGTATAAGGCACCAAAGACTTCAGAACTTTAGAAAATCTGTTCTAAGCTGTAGGAGCTATAGAACACTAACTCTGAAGTCTAATTTTTATACTGAAGCATGTCTGGATAAAAGAAATTTTAATTGCACTAAATTAATTTTTAAAAAATTCTAGGGGCTGTAGAAAGATTTTTCTTTTTGTCTTCTAAGATGTTTTTTCATACAAGTTTTCAAAACATTTTATGACATTTCTGAGAAATCAGTGAAGAGTGCATTACTAAACTAATAAAGCCTCCATCTATATGCTATGAGAATTCTGAAAGACATATTGATGAATTCATACAATTCTGAAACACAGTATTTAAGAAAATATCTTTCAAAACTATCCCTGCATCATTTCCAGCAGCACTTTGGTGATATCCTACGGAGTTGGCAGCAATGACTTATTGAATTTCTGGTTCTATGGAAGCAGAAAAAATTAGCTGGTAATTTGAAGGCAAACATGGCTCCTCCCAGTACCCATAGTTTCCAGTAAATCCATGCTATAATAGGGGCATATCAACATCAGAATGCGTGCACATGGCTAAATAATTGTGACAGGGTAAAATTTTTTTCAACAGCAATAATGTCTCATTTTTTTCAGTTACTGAGTGTTGTAAAACAAAGTGAAGAATATTCCCCATTACACTTCCAAATGGGGTAAATAGTCAGCAGAGGAAAAGAAAAATCAGTACACCAGTGATCACAAGCTATCAGTCCATATTCATTTCTTTTTATACAGCCGCCTTGGCTGTATTTGTGCAGGAAGGGAAAACAAATATGCACATAAGCAACAGTGACTCTTAAACATCATTTTTCTGTGGCATGATGGGCTGTACTTCTTCGGAATATAAGGAGACACGAAATTACTTGATTGCTACCACTACCTTTGAACATTTATTTTTCTTATTAATAAATTAATTCAGTTATATGCAAGACTATGCTTGGCACCATAACAATTTCTTTTGGCATATTAGACCTAACTAGATCTAAGCAATAGTCAAGCCTTCTTATCCCAAAACATTTGCTTAGCTACCATCTCACCTGTCAGTACCTGAACCCCATGGACCTTTCTACAAGCTCCGCTTTGGCACATATCCAGAATAGTTTGTTTTGGAAAGACAGTTCATTATGGTATCTCTCTCTTGCATATGGTCTCTTGAGACACACAAAGGTGGTTTTTCCTACTTATTTCACCTTCATATCTGAAATTCACATGGAGGTTAATGTTCTTACTTTATCTGAGAAGTTCTCCAGAAAGAAAACAGTCCTCAGCACTTGTCTGCTTGCCAGGGCATGCTGCCCCGGCCGCTGGGTGCCGTGATTTTCCTCAGCACCTTTCTGTGGAATCACATCTCCTGGGGCACAGACAGTTTACAACAGTAATTCAAATCTGAGTATTTTGCTATGGAAACCACATACCCAGAAGTTATGCTCAATACTATTCTGCCTCAGTTCTCTTGAATTATGCATTTGCATTTTGGAGCAAGAGTTCAAAGCATGGAAGGTCAGTCTTTGGCACATAGGCAAGCAAAGGCAGACATATTTTTATTCATGCTTCGTCGGCATGCATGCAAAGACTATTGTGCGTGCTCAAGCCCTGATTTCCTTGAGGAAATGCATATGTACTTAAAAACTGCCTTGTAATTCATTCTGCAATGGCAAATAAGGAGAGAAGGGAACAGAAAATGAGCTGCTAATAAAATAAAAGAAAATGTGAGAGAAATACAAAAGGTTAGAAACAGAATTTTCAAAGAGCTGCATTAAACAACATAATTAGCACTCGGTTGTATTTTTGACCTATGATACTGGAACACAGCAAGATACTCAGTATATACTTCTGAAGTTACCATAAACTGAATTTATTTGGGTTACAGTTCAGTTCACTTCTTCTGAAAGTACAGTGTCCTGGAGATTAAGGAAAAAAGATGAGGATTTCATTTAATTTGACATAACTTGCATTGGATGAACCAATGTGAGCTACCCTACAATATTTTGCCCAGAGTAGTTTGCCAAGTATTCTGCAATGCTCATTACTGAGAAAGAGCTACATCATCAAACCATTCACAGCATTTCTGGCAGGACCTCTCCTTTTAATTATCGAAGGGGTACAAGGGGAAAAGTGAGAGGACTGACTCTTCTCTGTTCCAGGCATTAAGAAATGCAACTTCTGTCTCTGCTTCACAAAGGAAATACACTTTTATACTTCACTTCTAATTCTAGCTTGCTGTATTAAATGCTTATGTGCCCTGAGCACCTATTCAGCTGCAATAACACACATTTTGCAACCTAGCCCGTACTCCTCAAGAGTCTGAAAATATACACTGTCAAGGCCAGTTGCATACTGAAGAGTTAAAATTATTAAGCAGGTCCACAAAAGTCTGTGCCAGTGATGATCTAAAACCCTCAGTGCTACACTGAACTGAGGGGAAGCTTAAAGAGAGGAATTTTTATTGTCAGAAGCATCTCAAGAAACAGGTAATATTTTTAGACTATCTCTGTAATTGTTGATTGCCAGCACTGAATTTGCTTTCGAATTTGTCAAACCAAGTCATTCATGTCAAACCAAGTCTATACTGTTGGCTCTTATTTGCCAAGAGAAGATTAATTTAGTCCTCAAAATCTTGGCAATGTACAAAACAGATGCACCTTCCCTTCTGCACTTTTCCACAACATTTTCTTGCATTATAAGCTTTGACCATGCTAACCAATCACTTAAAAATCTATCACCCAGCATATTGCATATTATGAGAGGTTACCCACAGCATGGACCAGGAACCTGAACAGGTTTTAGTCATTGGTGGTGGCTGCAGACAATCTCTCATGGCAGACAGGGACATAACCTCAACCTTGTAGAGAAAAGACACAATGTACTGCAGTAATCTTATGTCTTGGATGCTTAGAGACACTCTCTTCTGCTGTTTTGCACATACTACCTCCCACATCAGGAATTCCCTAAGCAGAGCCCATGAGGCCCATGACCCATCCTCTGGCAACCCCAATGCAGTATCACAAAACCCTTCATAGCACATCCCCTCCAGACCTACACCAGAAGTATCTTTGAATCCTTCTGTGTTACTTGCCTGTAACTGAGTTCTTGTAACTCAGTTCCTGTAACTTGCCTTGTACTGAGTTCAAAACTGAACAAACCAGAATTTCTCCCTGGAAAGATAAAGACAAGCTAAGAAACGTATACAAGTTCACAAAACATCTAATGTTGGAAACAAGAACTGTTTCCAATCTAAGTCTCCTGATTCTTTATGTCTAAATCATCAGGGCAAAGTGCACAAAACCCAAATTCCGATCTGTGATGGAACCCCATTTTTCAAACTGTCATACAATGGAAGTGAAGCTTTTCATTCAAATGCTAAATACAATTCTTCACACAACCATATATAAAGGGAAAATAATATGCAACTTTGAGTTGCTCATGGGTAGAGGTATTTAGAATTTTCTTATCTAGCACGACCCTCTGCCAAATCTTTTACAATGATGCAGCTTTGATGATCAGTTAGCAACAGTTTTGCTAAGATCAACTGAAGAGATGAAAGAAAAATTTTGGTTATTTTCTTCATCTTCATTTTGTTTTTTTCAAGAGGCAAAAAACACTATCTTGTCGTTTGACTACACCTTTTCCAGAAAAAAACACCTACCTGTGCTTAATCAAAAGTAGCTCTTAGATTTGTATGACACAGCATTTCAAGAACTTTTCATCATAACTTCACGCCTTTAAGCTAGTGTGACAGGATGACCCTGACTGGGTGCCAAGTACCCGGACAGTCTCTCGCCCCTTCCCCTTACCAATAAGATGACAAACTCGTGGGTGTTAAGACCAGGCAGTTTAATACAAGCAAAGAAAAATTTGTGCACTCAAGGAGCAAAGAGAAGGCAAATCTAATCTCTACTTTCCATTCAACGAAGGTCAGGTCGTGTCCTGAGAAGCAGGGCCCTACGTATTGGTTGTCCCTTCAGCAGGCAGCCATCGGAGACAACCCCGTGCCCCCATCCCTGCTGTTCTTTTATATCTGAGCTGACGTCATATGGTCTGGAATATCCCTTTGGTCAGTCTGGGTCACCTGATCTGCTCGTGTCCCCTCTGCCTCTCCCTCACAGCAGTCAAAACAGTGGAGTGTTATCTCCTAGCACTGCTAAGGCTGCTGGGGCTCGGATAGACCCAGTACAGCTGGGCTATTTAAAAACCATTAAGGATTGCTAATAACCATTCCAAGTATTGCTTAATACAATGTCTGTTTGGGACAGGACACATTAGACAGGACTCAAGAAACTACTCAGCCACACTCCCTAGGGCTGCCCTTTGTGGGAGGGGGGGTGTCTGCCATACTCCTGTCTCCACTCACACCACACTGCCAGCTCCTGACAGGTCTCTGCACTCCCTTGGTGTTTCCCCAGCTCAGGAAAAGCCCCCACCATATGCCACAATCCCTTGCTCTGCTGCAGAATGTGCCTGCACTGATGCTGATTCCCTTGGCAATCTGTTGCAGTGATTTATAATGTAATTTTTTTCATGAATGTACCCAAATATTTGCAAACATCCTATGTAAACAGATACAGAAAGAGAGGAACAAATTTTACTGGTCTTGATATTTAAAAATGCTTTCCAATCCTCAGGAAAGGAAGATCATCCACCAAGTTAAATACTCTACATAATTTTTAATCAGCACTGGCTAAACGTACAATCAGACAGTGTACAATACCTATAAGGAACAATGCTACCACAGATGTTCATATGCGAATGCCAACACTTTCTATTCCACTTGCTGCAATTAGGAAGGGTTCTGTTATTTAATCTGTCAAAAATAGCAACTCTAATTTAAAATATTTTTGCTCATTGCTTGGTGTCAGCACCACCTCAGCAATTAAACAAGCTTAAGAGACAGATGCTCTGCTGGTGAAAAGCATCTTGGTTCTTTGGAGCAGCATAGCTTGAATCCTCCAGCTGGCCACTGCTCTTCTGCCCTCACAGGAGAGTGCTCTGAAAGGAGAGAGAGCAGGGACTAAAGAGTTCTATCTTTATCAGCAGCTACTGCAAGGCAATGGGATACAGCAGTGCCCTAGAGTGACACCTTGCTGAGGATCCCATAGTCACAGTGTTTGCATAGTGTGGGCTGAACTGAGCACCCATCCATAATTGCAGCATATTAGGCGAGATCCCAGAAAGCAGCTTCTGCTTCAGATGCGCCCAGAAGAAATCCCACTTGTGCACCCCAGAGCAATCCATACCATGAACCAAAGGGCAGGTGGAGAGATAACCGGCAGATCCACTTCAGAAGTGGAGTACTGAAACAAATTGGTAACACATACCCTAAAAATCTAGGAATATTTGGAAAGTTAATTATAGTGGGTCCTTTTTGTTAAAATAAGGTGCTTGTTGCCCTGATGGGGACAAGCCTGATGTGGTAGGGATATGGAACAATACTACTGCCAGATATTAGACCACCGCACTCCCCAGGGCATGCTCTACAGGCATGAATAAGTGAGAGAAATGACATTAACGTAGATTCCCATGAAAAAGATTTAATTATCTGAAGTTAAATATCAATTAGAAGAAAATGGTTTATAACTCACACTTTGAATTGCATTATTTTTTCAAAAACCTTGGCATCACAACAATGTATGTCTGATTTCTGCCTTACAGTAGGAAGTAATGGGTAAGTAATCCAGCATTTGCCAGTAACTACCAGCTCTGAAACTGCAAGTTCTGAAACACTCCCAATGTTGTGACTGGATCATAAATACTTGTCTATAGCAGACACCGCATGTTTTAAGAATCTTGCATTCCCAGTTAAGAATATTAGGCTATGCTTGTTGTCATTCTGCCTGGTGAGCTGAAGAAACCGGACACCAGAGAGTATAAAGCATGCTCCGAGTTTGGCAAAACTGGAATTGTTTATTCTGTATTTTTATACATTCACTTTACTTAGAAAAATTAAGAACAATTTTGTGAATGTAAACAGCACTAGTTTATTCTTTCCAGCTATATCAGTTTGTCAAAGAAAGGATACTACTTTTCCTACAAACCTTGCTTTACCTCTATGCTTTGACTATGACAGTTGCAATTTTATTGGAGTGTATCAATATGATTCCAGAGCTATTGGGGTTTTTTGCACAAAGATTTGTATAAAGACTGCAATTACATTTATGTTAATGCATAGAGGAAATATTTTGTTATGTTTTCATGCAATAAAATGAGTAAGATTAGGCAATGGAACCACATGGTGAAATATTAGAATTCTAGAGAGCATAATTCTTCTATTACAGGTAGATGCATCTTTGAGCTTCCTTTTGTTACACCATTAATTCATTTTCTGAAATTAAAGTGTTATCTATCCCCAATAGCATCTCATTTACATTAAACATAATCATAAGCCTTAAGTTTCAAATGTCATTTTCTATCTGTGCCACAGAAAAGCAAAACAGTTTAAGAAGGTTTGTACATACACCTGTAAATTACATTTGATTAATTTTCAATCACCATGTATCATATGCAAGTTAGTTATCAAACAAGTTACATCCAAGGAACTCTACTGCATGTTCAACTTCCAAAGTTAGAAGTTAATTGCTTAACTTCAGCAAAAAGTATTTTAAAAACCCCAAACAATTCCGTACAAGGTAAAGAGAAGCCATTCTTCTGGTTTACTTTAAGATGAATACATCACTTATTCTATCAAAAAAAATGCGAGTGGAAGACAGCTGCTCAAAAACAGAAACAAGATTTTAAAAAATATTTTCAGAGCATCAGATGTGCCTTGGGATAGACTTGCTTAGCAATTTTTCAGTGAAAATGGTTTAAATTCAGATGAGGGCATCAACACACAGAATTTACCTGTGGAAGAGATTATTCCTGTAAAATGAGGAAAGCTGTGTCAGAACTGGCATAATTCCTGCATCTAGTTCTAGCTGAGGAGCCAGAAGTTAGAGCAACCTCTCAGGTGCACAAGATGAAGCAAACAGTGCAGGAGACAATGGCTGTTCTGTGTGATTCAGACCAGCTATTTGAATATTAGTGACACCAGCTGGATGCAATAACAAGCAGGTTTTTGCATGTTCTATTTGAATATTTGTTCAGACTCTCTAGTTGGAGCTGCTCTACTTAGGATACACAAGTCAATATTAGTACAACTCTCTGGACAAAGATTTCCTACACCCAACTGTGTGTCTTAGTGGTTAGTTATTCTCAGTCCCTCATAAGAGTGAGGTAAAGATTGTTCATCATAGTGGGAAGACATGGGATCATATGCCAAAACATACAAAACAGGGACTTTGGCTTTTCATGTTTCTAGCATCCCTAGTAACTGCCAGAAACTAGTTATGAGAAGAAAACATTATCTGCCCACTTTTCTCATTTATCATGAAATAGTCAGTAAAGTCTTAAATTCATTGCGATGTAGAACAGGAAAAAGTTTTTAAAATGGAAAAACCCATGTCTTTACATTTAGAAGGAAAATCCCATTTCAAATGCATTTAGATGCTAACTGAAATGGTACTCTAAGAGGCTAAAATTAAGCTTTTCAGACCTACAGCAGGAGCTAGAAGTATATCCTAACACCTCCTTGATTTTTCTGAGTTGAAACATGTTATTAAATTCTATTTTTAGAAACAAGCGAGAGTGTAAGTGTGGCTTTAACACCACATTTTCAAGCCTGTCTATGATCTGCATTATTTGGATTTTTAGATGGTTGATTTAAGACAAACAGATTGATTTTTCAGGACACAATTAACAACACGTAAGTCAGAATAAACCGATTCTTTCATCAATAAATAACTTCATTAATTATTTCCCAAATACTGAATTTACTACCACTGCTTGCGTTCACAATTTATTTCATAATTAGTGAAACTTGAGTCCTGATCAGTGTTCTACTACAGAGAAAACACTGTGTTTTCTTCAATACATTATAGATTAATATTCTTTTATGCAGTTCAATTTTCCAAATTTTTTTCCCAAATCATATGTGAAGTCTAGAACCAAGTGAACAACTGATCATTAATTTTTTTTTAACTCAGAATATTTTTACCTATGAGTTAGTTCAGTGCAATTACAACATTTTATAAGGAATTCAGAATCAGTCAGAAACTTAACCATAGATAGGGGTTTTTTTGCAGAAATCTACATAGGAGTTAACATATCTAATCTCCCATTATAGTCAACACAGGTGTAATCTGAGATTTGCTTGCCTAAAATTTAGTTTAGTGTGATTTGAGCCACTGTGGAGTACCTTGGTTGGTCTCCAGACCCTGCAGTAGAAGGTCACCTCTGAGTCCTGTGTCATATCTACCAGTCCTGTGCGCTATTTCAATTACCCTAAAGCATTTCAAATTGTAGTCAATGCCTATGTTGAAATCTGTAAAATTATTCAGGTGACTAAATGCAAATTTCTACTTGTGAGCTGAATGACCAACATCTGCATGGTCAGACCTCCAGTGGCTGTTGTGAAAAGCTGATAGCCTTAATCGAGGCATAAACACTAGATACCTGAATGCAGAGCTGAATCTCAAAACTGAAGTCAGTTTTTCATGTTTTAATTTCCTTAATGAAAACAATGAAAAGCCTGCTTGAATTGAAAAAACAGATACATTTTATTCGGGAACTATCGAAGTTTATATTTGAATAAAGTAACGGAAAATTTCTATTTAGAAACTGTGAAATGAAAATAGTCACTGAAAAGTTGCTTTTTAAAACACATTTTATAAAATTGAAATGACTTTGCATTCAAAAGATTGATGCTGCAGTCTTAAAATTTTCCTTGCAAATTTTTGTAAAAAAAAAATCAAAAACAAGAACAAACCCCACAAAATTTTCCATTGTTTTTGCAATAATCAAACTAACGTTCAGTCACCAATGCGAGCAACTCTGGTGCCAGCAAAATTCCCAAACTGGTGAAACCTTGGGGGAAATGAAGGAGCCACCAGGAGTCCCCAGATATCATTACAACTGCTGACGGAATCTGGCAGGGCCAGAAGCAAGAGCACCCACGCCCTCCACATGTATAAAAGAAGCCCTTAAAACCACCAGCCACCAGAAGTGATGCCAGCAGGGCAGGGAAAGTGGTGGCCTCTCTGGGCTCTGCACCACCATGACTGACACAGCTGCACAGACAGAGCTCGACTTAGGGGACTGGAGGCAATGATGACAAGTCCATTCCTGACACGGCAGGTACGTTTCCTCTGTGACTGCTCCACCTTCCCAGGTCCCATGGCATAACAGGTGTGAGGGTCTGCAAGTGGAACCCAACAATGATGAGAACAGTGGTTCATTCAGCATAGAGGTGTTACCAAGGTTAAGTCAGTCTAAGCCTTGCCTCAATACCACTTCAATAATCTTAAAGGCCTTTTCCTACCTAAATGTGTCTATGATTCTATGAATTACAAAGCATTAAGGATAACACCAGAGTCTGATTTATCTACGTAGAACATATGGAACATGTTGTCCTTGCCCAGACAGTCATGTTGCTACTCTTAAAAATGGTTTTGATAAGAGTGAGTGGGAGAGCTGTATAGTATACACTTAAATTCTCAGGGCTTCTCAGACAACATATTATACAACTAATATTAAAAAATACAGTTCAAATTTAGAATAAGCTAAACATAGCAATTCAATAGCTTTCTATGTTCTGGACTAGCTTGGCTATATAATCTATCTATACAGTAGTTTGATGGAAATTTCTCATTATTTTAGGTTTCATATCATGGTATCTATGGGATATAATTTCTCATTCATCAAGATATTGTGCCTTTTACAATTCTATCTGTGCAAACCCTACCAAAGCAAAATATAATTACAATTATTTTGAACTGTTCTTTCATTTTTTTCCAAAGTATTTTAAATAAATACCGGATCTTTCATCTAACAACTTGATTATATTTTGATTAAACACAGTTCCAAAACAACTACAACACACACACAAAAAAAATCCCAGAAGCTTTAATCTTGCTTTCTGAGCTATGCATTTTCATGTCAAATATCTTTCAAATAATATCACTTTTACCTTGGAAAGAAAAGGGCATTAATAGACAGCAAGTTGAGTGTGAGCTGGGCATGTGTGCTTGCAGCAAAGAAGTCCCAACAGTGTCCAGGGCTGTAATAACAGAGGCATGACCAGTAGGTCAAGGGAAATTACTTCAGTCTACTCCACACTTGTTAGACCATATCCAGAATATCATATCCAGATTTTGGCCAACCATACATTAAAAGCACCAACAAATTAATGTGGAGAATTTTAAAGCTTCACTGGTTGGGTGTGGGTTTCTCAGGGTGTGTTGCTCGGCTCAGGAGGCATAACGACGAGAGGGTAGACTCCAAGAAATGTTCAGAAGCTTTATTTATCTATAAGAAGGCTAATATCTATGCAGAGAGAACTAAGGCATCTAAGCACTAGCAAAAGCTCTAATACCTACCAGCAGACTCTGTATCCAGCGTTCCCCAGGCAGACTGCCTGGAGAACCCTGGAGACAACTCTTGCCTGACCAGATCCCTCTGGCCAGGCAGAGGGTCTGCTCTCAACATGTCTGCTCTCTAAGAAAGTCAGAACATGTCTCCCTTCTTCTTGCGCAGTTACAGGAATATATATCAGACTATATTGTTTATATTAGTTGTCCAATGACCTGAGGTCAGGCTTTCCCTGTCCAACCAAGGGGAAAAAGGTCACAGCCAGTCAGGGCAACACTTCTGCTCATGCTCAGGAATATGTGGCCTATAAGATATGGCCACAGCTGCGGGCTGAAGCACTTATCCTGTGAAGAGAGTCTGGGAGATGGGAGAAACTAACAGCTGCCTCCTGCCAAGTGCCTCTGGGTAGGTTAGTAGGTTTCTTCAAAGAAAGTCAACAACGGGATGACAAGAGACAATGCACACATTGAAACAAGAAAGATACAAAATGCCTATAAGGAAAAACAATTTCTCGTAAGTCCCTCCAGGCTGCCTGGAGAGGCTGTGCAACCTCCATCCCTACAGGGTTTTTGAGACCCAGCTGCATGGTAAAGCTCTGGGCAATCTAGTGTCAGCTCAGAGATAACCCCGCTTTGAGTGGGAGACCTAGAGACCTCCTGAGATCCTGGACTGCAGTCTGAACTATCCTGTGAGCCTATGTTCCTATAAAATTTTTCCTTAAAAAAAAAAAAAATCCTACTAGACAAGCATGTAAGTTACATATAATTAACATTTTTTGAAGGAAACATGATCTCAATCATCTAACAAGCAACCCTATTTGCCTATAGAAAAAAATATGAGCAGCAATGGTACTAGCCTCAAACCAGACACAGTATTAAAATTCCTCCTGAATAAAACATACAAGCAAAACTGAAAGGGTTTTTTTGTGCACAAGAGTTATGAATTTCAGCTGACATCATTGTTCCAACTAAGATGTTACAAATGCAAGCACTCAAATCTTGACTTTTGTAATGGGTTGACCTCGGCTGGATGCCAAGTGCTCATGCAGTCTCTCGCCCCTCCCCTTTGCCCAGCCAGGCAGGAGGAAAAAGGGAAAAAGATGAAAACAACTTATGGGTTTTGAGATAAGGCAGTTTACTATGAGCAAATAGTTTGCGTGCGCAAAGAGCAAAGCAGGAAAATCTAATCTCTACTTCCCATTCATGACGAGACAGGTTGTGTGCTGAGAATCAGGGCTCCTATGCCTTTGGTTGTCTTCTCAGTGGGCGGCCGTTGGAAACAATGAATGCCCATCCCACCCCCTGTTCCTTCCCTTAGCTTTATATCTGAGTCATATGGTCTGGAATATCCCTTTGGTCAGTCTGGGTCAGCTGGCCTGTTCATGTCCCCTCCCAAAATCTTGCCCCTGCCCTTGCTGTGCTCACAGCAACCAAAACAGTGGAGTGTTATCTCATAGCAGCGTTAAGGCTGCCATGGGGCTCAGACAGACCCAGTGCGACTTTACATTTACAGTAATTGCAACATTTAATACTTTTTGCAGATGATTCAAGAAGAATTGATACCAAATCAGAAGTTGCCTAGAAAACAGAAGTTAATATGCATGTTTTTCCACAAATTGAGCCAATTCCAGTATTAGGTAGACACATGTCCTCTTAAAAAATCCCATCCAAATTACTATGATTTTGATTTCCTGGAAAGTAAACATTTCTGTGAATAGAACAGGGTTAGAAAGAAAATGGAAGAAAAAGAAGCTAATAAAGAAACTCACCAGAATACATCCTGACAGCCAGTGCTACTCTGATAACTATATGCCCGGTTCTGTGACAATATGAATATTGTCACTTTTCCAGTGAAAGATGAACATGAGGAATTTCCAAGAAGAAGGTGCAAAAGAGAACTTGGGAATCATTATGGCTAAATTCACTAAGATGCCCAGACAAATATTTGGTTAAATTTTGAGTTTGCCAGAAAATGGTCATCCCCCTCAAGCAGAAACTTTTCAGTGTTTCAGAAAAAGTCCTAGATTCCGTGTTCTATCCTGAGACTAATCTGCATGCTTTGCCAAATTGTTACAGTAAACAGAAAACAGAAAACAGACAAATCCTGGAAGAAATAGCAATATTCAGGTAACTCAGCAAAGATGCAGTATATCCAGGCTGAGGATTCTCTCCCATCTCCCCTCCACAGAAATGCAGGGGCTCAAATTAGCGTTCATTCATGTGGAATTAGTCACCATGCTTGCCACTACTCTGAGGAGATTGAGATTGATCACTAGTTTTGATCAGAAATTCCTTCCCATGGATGAGAAATATTTATCAGTGAAAGTTTAATAAAAAATTATGCTTATCTGAATGGTTTTCTCAAAAAACAGCAATCAAAAATTTTATTGCAGGATTCCCAACAAGGCTTAAGCAAAGGTCCCTCTCTTCCTGAAATATTTTGTCATCCTTTACCTTCCAGTCTTGATCTCTTCAACTTCTAATGTCCTAACAAGTAAGATGTAATGTTAGGATGCTCAGAATTTGCCATGTGAGTCACATTTAAAAAAAAAAAGCAGCTCTCCTATCATTTGCTTTCAGCTAACATTCACTCCTGACTTAGTACTCTTCCAGTGTGCTACCATTTTCTGTCTCTTCCCTGTTCGATTTTAGACATGTTTCTTCCTCCTGACCTGTCACTTGACCTGACCCAGTTCTGCATGAATTTCCATGTTATCTGTAACCTGTAATAGACTCCTTGGCCCTAAGATATGACAGTGTTCTGACAGAGTTCAGGCAGTGGAGATTGACAAGAAGTGCAAAAAGGCATCAGTTTTCATTTTTTCTGGGTTATACTCAGTGGCATTTGTTGCTTCTCCCATGGTCTTCTCTTGTGGATCTCCATTAGGGTTATAACCATCTTGCAGAAAGACTTAAACACTAGATGATCAATATCACACCTCTTATGCCTATCCAACAAGGTAGTTCTTTCACCAGAGCCAGGCTACAAGTGGGGGACACCCCTTTTCTCTTGCCCAAGAAACAGATGAGCTGTTAGAATAACAGGCCACATCTAGGTCAAGTTACTTATCCGCACAGTTTATCTTCCAGAGACCCAAATGGTACACCAAATTTTGCTTTGCCTCCATGATTATACTGATCTCAAAATAGTTTAGGTAGTGCTAAAGAGACCTGGAGTTCAACAGAGATTGCACTGACCAAATTTTGTTAAACATCCTGTAAAATACTTCAACAAGTGTGTTTGACAAGCATAAAAGCCTACAGGCTGTCTCCCCACCACTTATATGATTGCTACATCCATCTTCAGCAAGGACCTACAGTGACCAGTTAGAGGAATATTTTCGGAAGAGCTATATTTTGTAATGTCTCACTTTCTCTCAAAACAGGGAACCTTTTTATTTTTTATGAGAATTTGACATAAATCAGAATTTGGAATAGATGGATGCACTTGGTTTCTTTGATCAATCACTGGAGAGACTAGAAGCAGCCAAATTTTTAGACTTCTGTATTGCAAATAACTACATCCATTTCACAAAGCCTGTAAAAGGGGTTTGTGTAAAAGCTTTTGGGACTACAGTCTCTCAGAAAACTTTGTTTAGTAATTTTGATTAAATTTGCTATCTTAATATCATTATCTTAGTATCATCTTAATTTTCCTCCTAGGTCATTCAGTCATAATACAGAGTTGACATTAAATTAGTTAGGCCAGTTCTTCACTGAGTTTTTTTGCTTTATATTTTTCCTAGGAGCCTTGTAAAAAATTGTCATTGGTAGCTAAAAGGCCTTGAAAGATGAGTGTGAATTACAATCATGCTTGGATCTTTCTAACTGTTACTGGCAATCTATTACACATATTTTTGAGTTGAAAATCCCATCAATGTCTACTAAAAAAAGACATCTATTTCGTCTGAGGCAGTGGCTACCTTCACTAAGTTAAAAAAGGTTTTCACTACACAGTGGGAGCATTTTGATATTCTATTTAGAGAGGAATGGACTTTACATACAAAATTCCACAAATATTGTCAAACCATATCAGCTGGGTTTTTTAGTTTGAAAAGTGTTCATGAGCACCATAACCAATGATTGCTTATATAGGCATGTAATTCTAAATTTAGAGGTGGCTTCAGATATGGATTATACAAGCCTGAGGTAATCATTAGTTGTGTTATGAACAGTAACTGCAGAATGCCACAACATCTTCTCTAAAGCCAGCTGCCTGTGAAGCAAGATGTCCATAACTGCATTCAGAATATTCTATAGTCCACAAGTTCTTGAGAAAATGCTGCATCACAAAATAAATTTAAACAATGCTTCCAGTGACTAATGCTGTTACCAATTTCTCTGTCAATCAAATGACACTTTCCCTGAATTTGCATAGATCTAAATGCTGGGAAAACAGATCTTTAATTCCATTTAGATTTCTGGAATTGCATTTGTATCAAATTTGTTTAAAAAGTGAGATGTGTGCCTCTGTAATGAAGGACACTAGCAAAAGCTCTCCTCCTTTACTCAAATGGGAAGAACTGAGCATATGAAGGTTTTTGTTTACAAGGCATAATTCAAAGAGAGTGTATAGATCACTTCTTTCTTAAGGAAAACACCGAAAAAGAGGTTTCCATAATTCAGTTTCAAGAACCAAGACTATTTTCTATCTGGACTGACCAAGTGGAAAAATATCCTCAAATCTCTTAGAAAGATGGTAACAGAACAGTTCTCAAAGTCAAGAAGTTTGCCACAATATAGTGCCTTAATACCTGTGAAAACTGCTTAAAATTTTAGCTCCTGCTTAACATACTATGTTGGCAATGTGTGCCAGCTGTGTTTGACAGCCTGGACCTTGCCATCCATTTCAATCAAAACAGCTCTGACCTAGATGCTCTTTAAAAAGAAATTGTTCTAAAACATCTCCAAGAGCTTTCTACTTACATTATTACACTTTGCAGTGATTTGTTGAGCCCCTTCTTTTTGTAACCCAAGGCCTGCCAATGATTGATTAGTTTTCGTTCGTTACTAAAAAACTTTATGATATGTAGCAAATTGAAATATTTCTTTAACTTTGGGTTGTCTTATAACATAGTCACACCTGCTGCCAATTAAAGTCTTACTAATGCTCATTCAGTTTGCTTATGTTGCAAAGAGAATGATAAAACTGAGCACTAACACCCAGTGTCCTAATGAGCACAGCTGTGTCACAAGGCCAAAAGGTTCCTGAAACAATCCAAAGCTCAGACTTTGGATGGCATTTGCAAATGGGATAATAATATCTTCTTTCTCTTTCTGCTTATTTAGGGAAATACGAGGCAGTTGAATCTTTCCTTTCTCAGTTCAAGAAACTCTGCTTTTGTCCTTGTACTGGGAATTGCCACAATCACAGCAAGCCACCTCACTGCAGGTATCTATATAGCATGAATTATCTTAGAAACTAAAATGATAAAAGTGAGGGGGTAAAAGGAATAATGACATTACAAAGTAGTGATTCCCCTCTCTTAAAATTTTTTAACCTGTCTCTATTTCCAAACTGATCAGAAAACACAAAAATTAACATAATAAGGTGGCTTGACAAGATGGACAGACAGTTAAAATATGTGCAATTTTCACAAGGTCCATGGGAAGACCTTATGATACAGCTTTACTTTGTCTCTGAAGCTAGGATCTTAAATCCATAGCCAGGGAATTATAGTTAAATGGTCTGATTTTCTGAAGTCCTGCAAGCCCCACAAATCTGATATAGGTCAAATTCAAGGGAAATTTTTATACATTTAGATATTTAAAATAATAACATAGGATAGTAAGTCCAAATGGTTAAGGTATGAATATTTTGGCTATGACCCGTTTTTCTGGAAGTGCGAAACATTTTTCCTATGCATCACTTTCTGAGTACATACACGTAGATATTAGTGCCAGCTTTCTCTTTTTGCTGTTGTGCAAGCAGGCATAACCTGCTGTCACAAGACATGCTAAAGTTTAGAACCTTAAGGTAAGCATGCAACTTTTGACACTGATAAAGCCAGATTATCTGCCCACATATTAAAATCAACAACACACTCTGATTTCTAATGCAAGAACCATAAGAATATACATCTCAAGAATAATATTACTCAAAATCAGAAAATAAGTCTTTAAGAAAAAAACAAGTCAATAGCAAAACTCAATAAATGAATGTAAAAAGGAGACTGATTAAGTGGAAAGAAGAAAACAGAGAGAAGCATCAGAATTTTATTTATTGAATAATGAGAAGATATGAACCAACACTGTGAAAAAAGAAAAACAGAAGTTGCAAGGAAAAAGTACTATCAAAGGTGAGAAAAAAAGTTTAAACTAATCGAATGGCGTATCTGCCCTTTTAAGCTTCAGAATCTATTTTCATGGATACCACAGAGCTTATTAACTACTTGAAAGAAAAACATCCCCTACAAATAACTGAAAAAAAAAGCTGTCAGTATCTAAAAGAGGATTAAAGTTTCATTGAAGGCTACTGGGCTTTTACCACTGATTTTCAAAAGATGAAGGTCAGGTGCTCATTTCACATACTTAGGTGAATATTCATTCTCACTAAGGAAAGTCAATCGTCTTGATGGTTACAGCTAATATCAAAAGCCATTGACCACAACTGTTCACATGCACATAAGTTTTCTTAATTTTGCCACATCACCAAGATTGCTTATCCTAAGCCTGAATTGAAGAGCCTAAGTTAATTCTGCTTCTCTATAAAAATTATATAACATGACATATTGCTGACATCTCCGGTAATAGGGGTCATATTAACAGCATATTTTTTTCAATAAAATTACTGATATTGTTAGCAGTTATAGACTTAACTCTAGATACAGAAAGATTTTCTCCAGACCTGAAGAAAATCTACTGTGAGCTTTGAGGCCTCAAAAACCCATTGCATTTAATAAAATAACTATAGTGTCACTAGAAAGTAAATTTGGCTTCAATAACAACCTTGAAATTATATAAAGAAACAAAAGCACATTTCTGGCTCTGGTTCAGTGTTTACTTCACACAAATGCCTCTGCTTCACTGTGCCATTATCCACCAGCAAAGCATGCCATTACTGGAACGAAACTCTCATTCTACCAATGTTATTGCTTAGAGAACATATTAAGACACTGGTGTTTTTATAGAGGAGATATCCATACATCTTCCACAAGTAATTACATTACCAGTAATCCTTTTAAAAGTCTGTCTTTGCTCAGTTGCTTTGCCAATAGCTCTAAACTTGGTTATACGACAATCCCACTCACAGGGTATGAATTGACAACAGATGAACCACCTAACACTGGTGCTCTCTTTGGTGATCAGTCACAAATCATAGAACTTAAGTCCATCAAAGGAAACAAACTCTCTTTACAAAGCCCCAAACAGTTTGGTTTTATTTATTACTGAAAATGGCAGAGAAAGCATTAAATTACAGAACCTGAAAATATCATATCATCTTCTGTACATTTTGCAAAGAACAGCAATTATCAAGAAATATAACCACTTACTTTTTAAAGAGCACCAGCATTCACAATGATATAAAAAATCAGCCTCTGACTACAGTACAAGCATCTCCTTCACGAAGGATAAAAGCAGTTATATGAAGATATGGAATATAGGCCATATCATGAAATACTCTAATTTGAAGACCTAAAAATGCCAACAGATTCAAACTAAGGAATTTTACTAAATATTCAAAAAAACTGTCTGAATTAATTCTGAAGACTATTTTCCCTACTGTGAATTATGTCAAATTTATTAATGAATAAAAACTGTTAACCTGAATACCAACACTGTACTTTCGTACTACAGTCTACTCCTTGTTCCTGAGATACTGAATAAAAATAGCAACTGTCACTGTATCTGTCAGTCAGTGGATACACAGATGATGCAGAAGCAGTGTGCAGACGTGTTTTTGAACCATCAAGCAGCAGTACATAGAAAAGCAGAGAATAAATTAAACCAAAAAAAAAGCCTCAGGCTGATGTGTTTGAACTTCACTGCAAACATTCCTCATACATATTTAATCACTCCATTGAGACTGTGACTGTTCTAGAGATGTTCCAGGCATTATTTCCATTCCATTAGTATGCTTGCAGTATGTGTACTCCTTAACCCAAAATGATCTTCCCACTTACTGACCTGAACACTAATTGAGGTTGTGTATAGATTAAAAGAGAGCATATGCCTTTTGAAACCAGCCAAAATATATTGTGTTCACAAGAAAGATCTTGTGGCACAAGAAGAAAGTGGTACTCCTATCTGAAGACATAAGTTTATGGCTTCACAGAAATGTTTCAGGTAGGAAGAGCTGGAAACTATACAATGAGTTGAAAAACTCAGCTAAACTACACTTTAAACAGAAACTTAATTCAAAGTCTCAGCTTTCTGAAACATAATATTCTTTGAAATACAATTATCACATACCAGATGAATTTGTCTGTGCTTGCATCTTGTAAATTATTTTTTTTGGCAGAAAGTATAAATTTTTTACATTCCATAAAAATAAAACTTTAGAAGTTTAGATAATTTATCAATTCAGATGCACACAAGGGAAAAAGCTGAATGCTTTTAAACCATCTTCATTAAAGCCAAGATAATGCTTTAAACTGTAAATTATCCTACTATGAACTACAACTTTTCCAGTTCAAGTTATTAAAAATAAGTATGATTAAAGTTCATCAGCTCCAATTTTGAGTAAGCGGCTCCAAGGAAACAAGTGATAGAAGAGGAAGCAACCTCAGCTTGTGCTAGCAGAGGTTTAGATTGGCTATTAGGATAGATTTCTTCACTGAAAGGGTTGTCAGGCATTGGAACAGAGTGCCCAGGGAAGTGGCTGGGGGTATTTAAAAGATGTGTACATGTGGCACTTAGGGACACGGTTCAGTGGTGACCTTGGTGTTGGGTTAATGGTTGGACTTGATGACCTTAAAGGTCTTTTCCAACCTTGTTANTCTTTTTCAACCTAAATGATTCTATGATCAATCTGAAAGCTACAGACAATCTTAAAACCTTAGTATTTAGAACATTAAAATCAGTCATTATCACACTATGAATGAAAACATTCCTTATAATAGGGGTATGCTCATGCAGCTTGGTCAACCTTGTATCAGACATTGAAAGAATTATTCATATTTATATTCATTTATATTCATATTATACTTTATAAATAAATTTTACAATCATGAGCATGTTAGACTATACATTACAGAATACCGGAGAGAAGCTTAGGCGAGAAATCTGGACCTGCCTTCGAGAAACACTTCATCCTGAGAACTAATGCACTAAAAATGACATTGTCATTACATGTGCTCTCTTCTTCCACATCCTCCGTATGAAATTAATTCAATTTAAAACTGACTGTTTCCCACTTAGACTCCAGTTCTTTCAACTCAGTATATGATTTAAAAGTCAAATAAGATATTTCCAGCTTGTTTACTGTCATTGAAAACATGCCTCACTCTATTTTCTTCCCAAGACCTATGATTCCTGTGCTATGCCAACTGGCCTTAAATATTTCAATAAATGAGGTCAGGTCAAAGCATGCAAATAACTGGAAGCTGAGCATGTGTCAAGGGTCATTTTTTTACTTACACACTACTTCTATGAGCAGCAAATATGCATTTGTAGATGAGGGGTTTAGCACATCTCTGTATCATGTTCCTTTTTAAAAATGGAATTCCAGACAGTAACCTCCCTGGGGAAGAGTTCACCTCTCTTGGGCTGTGCAATGCTGGCACAATGGAGGCCCAAGTGACAGCACTTTTAATAGGGGTTTGTTTTGAAACCACAGTCATGGGTGGCTTTTACAGAAAATTAACTTACTAGAAGTTACAAATTTATTAATTGATTCCATTTTCTGTAGAGATCATAGAATCAGAATGGTTTGGATTGACTGGAGATCATCTAGTTCCAATCCCCCAGCCAATACCTTTCACTAGACCAGTGGCTCAGAGCCCTGTCCAACCTGGTCTCTAACACTTACAGGGATGGGACATTCCACAATTGCTCTGGACAACCTCTTCCAGTGCCTCACCACCCTCACAGTAAAGAATTTTTTCCTTACGTCTAGTCTAAACCTACATCTAAATTCTCACTTATCCTATCATGACACACCTTTGTAAAAAGTTCCTCTTTTTTTTTTTTGTCAGCCTCTTTAGTCATGGGAAGGCTGCTGAAAGGTCTCTCTGAAACATTCTCATATTCAGGCTGAAACAACTCCAGCTCCCAGCCTGTCTTCACAGGAGAAGTGCTCCAGCCAACCTCCAGCAAAATTCCAACAGTTATGTATAAATTCAAATAAAAATTAAAACTAACCCATCTAAATGAGAAGTACCACATGTATGAAAAAGCAAAACAGCTTAGGAGCTTGCACTNATTTCTTCACTGAAAGGGTTGTCAGGCATTGGAACAGAGTGCCCAGGGAAGTGGCTGGGGGTATTTAAAAGATGTGTACATGTGGCACTTAGGGACACGGTTCAGTGGTGACCTTGGTGTTGGGTTAATGGTTGGACTTGATGACCTTAAAGGTCTTTTTCAACCTAAATGATTCTATGATCAATCTGAAAGCTACAGACAATCTTAAAACCTTAGTATTTAGAACATTAAAATCAGTCATTATCACACTATGAATGAAAACATTCCTTATAATAGGGGTATGCTCATGCAGCTTGGTCAACCTTGTATCAGACNCATTTGTAGATGAGGGGTTTAGCACATCTCTGTATCATGTTCCTTTTTAAAAATGGAATTCCAGACAGTAACCTCCCTGGGGAAGAGTTCACCTCTCTTGGGCTGTGCAATGCTGGCACAATGGAGGCCCAAGTGACAGCACTTTTAATAGTGGTTTGTTTTGAAACCACAGTCATGGGTGGCTTTTACAGAAAATTAACTTACTAGAAGTTACAAATTTATTAATTGATTCCATTTTCTGTAGAGATCATAGAATCAGAATGGTTTGGATTGACTGGAGATCATCTAGTTCCAATCCCCCAGCCAATACCTTTCACCTTTCAGCGGCTCAGAGCCCTGTCCAACCTGGTCTCTAACACTTACAGGGATGGGACATTCCACAATTGCTCTGGACAACCTCTTCCAGTGCCTCACCACCCTCACAGTAAAGAATTTTTTCCTTACGTCTAGTCTAAACCTACATCTAAATTCTCACTTATCCTATCATGACACACCTTTGTAAAAAGTTCCTCTTTGTTTTTTTTTGTCAGCCTCTTTAGTCATGGGAAGGCTGCTGAAAGGTCTCTCTGAAACATTCTCATATTCAGGCTGAAACAACTCCAGCTCCCAGCCTGTCTTCACAGGAGAAGTGCTCCAGCCAACCTCCAGCAAAATTCCAACAGTTATGTATAAATTCAAATAAAAATTAAAACTAACCCATCTAAATGAGAAGTACCACATGTATGAAAAAGCAAAACAGCTTAGGAGCTTGCACTGGAGTCAACACAGTCGCACAATCTCAAAGAGAATGTTTGTTCAGCACTGGGAGAATGTCGTATCTAGTATCTTTAAAATAAGAAATACCTTGGGGATTTTTTTTTATTATCAGCATAACTTTGAATAAATTAAAACTGCCATAGCAAGTCATGAAACAGAAATTAAAACCTCTTTCATTTTAATGCAATAAAAATTTGACAATTTCTTGGCTTTTGTCCTTTACCTTGCCAATTGTAAGATATTCTGCTATAAATGAAATTAAATTCAAATTTCTCTGTGGCAGAACTAGTCGTTTCTGGTAGGATGTGTAAAAAAAGAAATGGGGAAGCAGAAAACGAGTATGCAAACAGTAAAAAGCAGTAAACAATGCTTCAAAAAACATGAGCCTTTCTCATAGCTAGATTATTCTCATAGCTTACTCTCAAGGCTGAATTTTTTTTTTCTGATTGTTTTCACTGGCTTTGCTTTACCCCTTCAGCCATCACACAAAAGAGCTGATGCTCTTTCCATTGAAATCCAGATTTACTCTTTATCTGCATGAAAAGCAGCACTGTGCTCACCAATGCACCAACACAATCCATAATACAAAGGAAACAGCAGTAAACTGAAGTCAAGGTGGTTTTGATTCAAGCAATAGATTATTTCAGTGGGTAAAGAATCTGAAGAGATGAAAAATGTCTATTACTCTATTAATAGTATCTTTATTTACACACAGTTTACTGAAACTCTTTACTTTGATTAAAGTTATTATGTTCATCAGGATAACTTCCTGCGAGACAAAGTACCTCAAACACTCATAGTCTGAAATTTAACTGGCATCTGGTCTTGTAAGGACTTAATAGCTAACATGATTTTTTTTGTGCTTAAAAAAAAAATCTAACAAAGATGCTAAAGTATCAAAACATACATTATGAAACCAAGAGCCCTGCAGAGCTCCTTTTGTTAACAACTTTTTGTTGTGATTTCACTGACAATTTAATCTACCCTTTGTTTTAGGCCTTGCTTTTTCTACAGTCACAATTACAGACAGACAACATGCAATTATCTGATATAAAAATTTAGCCACAATATTCTCATTATGCTATCCAGCCTAAATAAGATATTATAAATTGAATGCCTTGATTAAGATATCTGTCAGCAAATGCACTTAATTTTACAACTCTACTGATTTTTTAGAAGTAGAAAAGCAAATAAGAAACAAAAGAATCGCTCCCTACATCTAAATAGAGGTTTTATACAAGGACTAAATAAGCTGATGTACATTCATGCTTATAGTTGTGTTAAGCACATCCTAAAAAATTAGTTTTAATTAAGTTTTCATTTTTACTGAAATGGCTCTATTCTGATAGTGGTCATGGGGCATAAGAATCTAAAGGGAACAGAATGGGATAGGGGACAGAGTCTGGCAGGATTTAAATAATAACTTCCTGCTCCATCTTTAAGTCCAGTCTTTGCAAAAGGCAGAGTCCCATCATTTTCCTGTTAAACCTAAATAACTGAATTTGGGTATTCCAAGCTGTCTTTTCCTTCTTTTAAAGTGTCACAGGTTAGAACTTACAGCCACATTCTAGTGCACACATGCAGCACTTTAAATCTCAAGCTGATTTCACTGGAACCATTATTACTTTATTGCTATTTGCTTGCCTGTTCACACCAAAAAACAGGTGGATATGGTGGAGAGTTTTCCTAAATTCTATTTGAAAAATTAATGCCCAAGATATAGCAGAAGTCATGTCATCAAGAACTATCAGGAAATCAAGAGGAATCAGATTTTTTTAATCAGATCCTCAACTGATGACAACTGCTATATCCTCCTGAAACTTGCAGAAGACTAATAATCTCATCCAAAGTGTCTCCAGGGAGAATGGAGATGCACTGTGTTAGTGCATCCAGTTACACATAAAATCCACAGGTCTTAAAAACATGGTTTCCAAGATGATTGTCACTGGGCACATATCAGTTTCAGAATGCCTTCTTCAGATGGATCTGAAAGCCCAACACCACTTGGCATGATCAGCATTTCTTGCAATTTTGCTATGAAAAGAAATTTGCAATTTTGTGTATTCCTGTGGACTCTACTGTCCAGAATGTGTAAATATTCAATATTTACAGAAAATACAGGAATACTGATTTGTCTTCATTAAGGGAAGACCGGTGCCTGAAAATTTCTGTGGTCTTCTATGACAGGGTTACAGTATTGGCAGATAAGGGAAGCCCAACTGCCATGATCTACCTGGAATTGTGCAAAACATTTAATATTGCCCTGCATGACATACTTGCTTCAAGACTGGAAAGACAAGGTTTGATGGATGGATCACTGGGTGGACAAGGAATTGACTGGATAGTGGCACTCACAGAGGTGTGATCAATGGCTTGTGATGACTGTCTTGGAGTGACTTTATAACGTATCTCATATCCTTATTTTATGCCAGAAAATGAATTTTATGCTAAAATTGAACTAGAGATGGAAGAGAAAAACCCAGCTAGAAAAAAACTTTTTCAAAACAGTCCTGTGTTTTGAAGGTCAGAGATTTCGTGGCTCCTGTTGTTTTTCTTCTGAGTTGCCGGCGTTGAGGTTTTTTTTTCTTCAGCCTGGGAGTTTTGTTTTTTTTTTCCCGGGGCCTAGGGGACCTTTTTTTATTTTCCCTTGGGAAGGAAATGGAGCATTGGACTTTCTGGGTTTTTTTCCAGGATTTCTTTTGGAGTTTTTTTCCCTTTTTCCTTTGTTCTTTTTGTTCATATTTTATTTCTTCTCTGCTGGACTCTGCTCAAACACCAGGACGGAAAGGCCTTACTGGACTCTTCCACCAGCCTGGACCCCTGGGGGGCCCCTCCACACACACCGACTCCGATACAAGCAGGAGAGAGGGACAGAGGGACTTTTATAATGCAATCCTTGGATATATTTCAGGTTTTTCTTTCCAGTGGAGAGATTTTAATTTTTCTTTCATCATTGGCTTAGTCATTCTTGTATAGTATATTTGCCAATAAATAATTTTTTTTTTGCCTTCACTTCCCTTTGAGGAATTTTCTTCCCCTTTTCTTTTGATTCGGTGGGGGAGGGTGAAATTGAAATTTGTATCAAACTTATACACTGATGTTCCTCATGGTTCAGTATTGGGACTGGCACTGTTGAACACCTTTGTCATGGACAAGGACAGCGGCATCAAGTGCATCTGCAACAAAGTTGCCAAGGACATCAAGCTGTGGTGTATTCAACATGCTGGAGGGACCTTCACAGGCTTATGCAAATCTCATGAAGTTCAACAAGGCCAAGCGCAAAGTTCTGCACTTGGATTGGCATAATCCCAAGAACAAATACAGAGGGCAGAGAATGGACTGAACGAATTTCTCCGTTGGGCAGAGGAGTCCTGAGGAGAATGAATTGCAGGTATTGACAGACAAGAAGCTCAATATGAACCAAAAATGTGCACTTACAGCTCAGAAAGCCAAACATGTCCTGCTGAGCTGCATCAAAAGCAGTGTGGCCAGCAGGTCAAGGAATGTGATTCTGCCCCTCTTCCCTGTTCTCGTCAGACCCTACCTGGAATACTGCATCCAGCTCTGACACCCTCAAAAGAAGGACATGGACCTGTTGGAGCAAGTGCAGAGGATGGCCCCAAAGATGATCAGTTTGTCCTATGAAGAGAAGCTGAGACAGCTTGGGTTGTCGAAAATAAAGAAGGCTCCAGGGAGACTTATTTGCAACCTTCCAGTACCTAAAGGGATCTACAAGAGAGATGGAGAAGGACTTTCCACAACGGCATGTTGTGTTAGGACAGGGGGGAATAGTTTTAAACTGAAAGAGGGTAGATTTAGGCTAGATACAAGGAAGAAATTCTTTCCTATGAGGGTGGTGATGCCCTGGATGAGGTTGTCCAGAGCAGTTGTTGATGCCCCATCCCTGGAATTGTTCAAGGCCGATCTGGATGGGGCTTTGAGGAACCCGGTCTAGTGGAAGGTCTCCCTGTCCATGGCAGAGGAGCTGGAACTAGATGAGCTTTTAATTCCCTTCCAACCTATGCCATTCCACAATTCTATGAGAAAGATGATTCAGGATTTCAGCCAAGTACATCAGCAAATTCTAAGACACAAATTTAAACATGCCATTAGGGCGAAATACAATTAAAAAAAAAAAAACTCCAGCATTCCAGGAAGGAAAATAATTTAATTACTCTAATTGTCACATTTATTTTACAAAACTATATTGATTTTTGGAATCCAGCCATGACAAAGTCTATGCACTCTGGCTGTAAGCAAAAGCAGCTGAAGCACTCACTTTCGGATCTCCACTGAACTCTGTGGGTCTTCAGAGTTCACAACTTGCACAAAACCACTGGCTGAGGCTGCATCTTCTGTCTTGGGGTGGCTATCAAAATTATCTGACTATGTATTTCTATTTTTATATTAGATATTTATTTATCTTTCAGCACTTTTTTCTGCCTACATGATCACATAATGCATATTATCTGATGGCTACACTCATCCTGATTTTTGAGTGGACCTAGGCTAGCTGTAGATGCTAAAGTTAGAAAAAAAAAATTTTTCTAAAACAATTTATTCTGTGGAAGAGTAAGGAAGGTAAAGCACGTAAGCAGAAAGAGGGCCCTGACAGAACAACAACCACATAATGATTCTGATTTTCTTGGAAATCTTCCAGAGCTTGAATGGAGGCAGAAGTATCTCCTGCTCAGCAAGAATTCAGCAGAAAGTGGAGAAAAGGTGCTAAAAGAGGACTTGCTCCAACAGTGACTGAACAGAGGATTGTAGCTCCCTATTCAGATAAGTGAACTTTTTGAAATTTGCTAAGGCAGATTTTCATCTAAGAATTAGAGCTGTTCAGTTTTTGGCATAGGATGTGATTTTGTGAAAGTATTGTCATTTGGGAGTACTATTATTACTGAAACATTGGAGACACTGCACTTTAAGAAGTTTTATTAAAGCTATACATTGGATAAAATATTTTTAGTAATTGTCCATGATATGCCTCTTGCTCACTAAAAGAGATAGAATAAAATGTACTTTTAAAAAGAGGTGAAGATGGGTTGCCATATCCATCCAATTATGAAGGCTATACTTGGGAATCTAGCAATTATGTAGGAATAAAACCAGCCTTTTTTTCCAACAGGCTACCAGCTATTGAATTGGAAGTAGCTACCAAATATAACTCAAAAAGCTTAAACAGGCTGAGGAACTGAAAAGATATGGTATAAAATACACTACAGCAGTTCAAAGAATTTAAAGCCGAATTAAAGGTGAAACTTATGTCCAAAACCCCATTGCAGTTAATGGACAATGCTTTCCTCTCTTCAACATAACTATCTTTCAGCCAGATTGCTCTGTGAATATTTTTTTTAAACCTCAGGATATTAAATGTTCCACACTAGAACTTCCCAGGGGAATGGTGTTTGTGCAGGGGTGTTAGGAGCTCCCTTTCTCCCCTTTGTTACTGTCTCAAATGTATGGTTGCATCTGTGGATGCAGAGGCATATGGGTGTGTTCTGCTTCATGGGAGAGGGAAGTTGCCACACTATACTCATTCTCCTCCTCTGCCAACCCTTCTCTTATTCATGTAAATACAAATAAGAAACAATGCATGTTTTTGTTTCATGTGTTTCGATCAGAAAAAGTGTAAATAGGATCAGATCACTTTATGTAACTTGAACAAGACAAATAACAAACCTAATGTTCAAGCTAAAGTGATCTCACTATTACAGTTGGTCATTTTGGGTTTTTATTGGGTTATTTATATAATTGTGTTTCCCTCAAATGCTCTGACTTCTGAAAAGAAAAGTAAGATGAGAAATTATTTGTCTCACTATTCTTACTTCTTCTTCCTCACTCCTTCCCACTGGAAAATGCATGATACAGCTTTTCCAAATATAGATGGGCATAGGCAAGGTACCAATTTCTTCCTTGATAGTTGAGACAGATAGAAGACTTTCACCTGCACTCCCTCCCATATGCATACCCTCTCTCTGCTCATATATAAATAATGTCATGCAAAGCATCTACCTCTCATGCAGTGCACTAGTAGTCTATGAATAATATGCTCTATGTGGCCACATGGGAGGCCTGTGGATTGACTGTATTTCCTAAGATGCTCCTAGAAAAGCCAGGGAAAGGTTGAGACAGACCACGATGTTAGAGCAGCAAATGCTATCTCGGGAAGCCAATCACCCCACAGCTGACCTGGGGCCCCAGGTCATCCTTGCCCTTTCTCTCCTGCTGCTGCAAACACTGGCAGCATTTGGGGCTATTGCTGTGCTGGAGGAAGAGAGGAAGGAAAGAAGGAAAAGGACAGACATGTTCTGCTAGGGACCGAGCAACACTTCTGGTTGAAAATAGTGCTCACTGGAAAGAACAGATTGGTGGGAGAACCCTGAATTACTGACACAAGAGTCTTCATCCACTAAGGAGTGGGGGCAGCTGAGAAAAAAGTCCCAAAAATGTGTCCCAAAAATATGTGTGTTGTTTTTAACAACAACAAAAATGGTTGTCAAGCTTCAATGATTCTGCTGAGTTTTGATCACTTTTACTTTTCCATACTAGATAACGTAAAAGCTTTGCTATCCAAATGGAAAAGTTTCCTTGGATGTGAACCAAAGAGTTTTTACCGTACTAGACCTAGCTTTGAACAAAAAATTTTCAGCAAATATTTTCAATAATACAATACTTTCATATTTATAAAACATTCTTATATACTGAAAATAATAAATAGTGAAAATTAAAAAGAGGCAGACACCTCAAACAGCTATCATTTATATGAAAGTTCATTCAGTGGTCTGTGCTATGATTAATTATTTTCAACATTTTTTCATGTTAACAAATTGTCATTTTACATCATACCTCACCAATAATACCCAGCACAAAAATTAAACAAATGCTTTCAAAAATATTTTAGTCATCTCTTGAAAAATAACAATAATACTTCTTGACTGCCAGACTAAATATAACAACTACTATTCATGGACAGTTTTATCCTGACAATATATTTAACAATGGCTGTTCAAATTAGTAGTCAGATTACTCAATATAAATCATCTACTGAGGACCTTAATGAATATTTTGTATTTAGATTTAAAAAAAGGAAATAGTAGCAAACTTATTTATTGTCTTGGTTATCAAAACCAAAGCCATTAACTTTGGTTATAAAATAAAAATAAATTATTTACTCTGAGCAATAATATTGGAAAATATTTTTACGTTCTTTTATACTATTTGTGTTATTTACCAGGAAATCTGCCTTACCTTCTAGATGATTCCAGTAGCCAGTACCTTATCCCAAGCAACATTACTTAAATATGAAAGAATGAATAGATAAACTTAAAAACCTCCAAAACAGGGAGGTATGTGTATCTAAATCACATACATTATAGATACAATCATTTTATTGCTTCCTGGAGTTTTATTTGTGGGACTGCATCACAAGAACTTTTACTCAAACTTAATGAAAGGTTTAGGTTATTACATAATTTAGATTGACAAAGATATAATGTCTAATTAATTTTTCTCAGTGCAGCCTATAATGAAGAGAGTGGATGTTTTAAGAAGCTTTCTTTGGAAACACATTTATGAACTACATTCATATACATGAAAAGAACATAATTTTCCAGTACTAACTTATCATCCTGACTATGAAAACATAGAATATGGAAATACAAGTTGTAAAACCAAACACTCAAAAAGGTGCATAATAGAAAACGTCTTATAGAAATTGTTTTATTTCTGTGTGGGAGATGTGGCTAGCTATCTCATAAGGAAGCTTTCTCTACTTCCAGGTACAAAATATTGTCCAATTAAAAATACTATCCTAACCTAAGTTTGATACAATCCACTGTAAACATATTATATGTGCATGAATTAGTACTCTATAGGTATTCTGCACAATTATTTTTAATAAAAGCTATCAAACCTGTATTCCTAGGTTGATTTGCTGAATTCATGTCCTATATTGCTAACACTCATTTCTGAGCATCTGTAGTTTGGGGGTTTTTTATTCAAGAGAGCTAGCAAGAGCTTATGGAAATACATACTAAAAGAAGATTATTTAGTTTGCAAAGTCAAACACAGCAAACATACAGAAGCACAGATTTAAAATTATCTGTATTATTTTATTTCTCTATGTTGGTATCTGTTCTGTATTATTTCAGATAGGAATCTGTGTCAAAGGGATTGTATTGCACCAATAAAGACTGATCATTGTGTACACATACAATGAATGTCTACATTGACACTATAGAAATGGATTCCAGCCTGCTACTTGCATATTCGAAATTGTATATATTTTTCTGCCACCCTGTCTGCAATAAAGATTCAGCTCCACAAACCACTGTTATCTCTACAATACCCTATTTCAATAATCTACCCTTGAACATGAATTTTCTCTTAACTTGGTTACACAGACCTCAGCAGCTCTTTTCCCCTCTTCCAGTAAACTCGTTTCTTTTTGTTTGTGTTCTGTTTTTCCATATACCTAAAATTTCACTTGAAATCTTTATGCATCGCTCTTTACAAACCCCCATCCTCTGTTAGGAAAGTTTTGAGGACAACTGATATTGGAACAGTTCGTCAAAATAGAGTATTCAGGTCTTGCCTCTATTAACCAAACTGTGCACACAGCCCAGAGATGTCCTCGTAATTTTATTCCAACTGCTATGCTTGATTCTCCACAGGATGTGGCAGGACACTGCAGAGAACACTCTAAGAAGGAACAGTGATTTCAGGCACAAATTATGCAGAGGCAACCCCAGGCCTTGGTGGCAGAGATCTGTACATTAACATGGGCAATGACAATATAACCTGAGCAGATCCTGGGGCACTGAGTGTGCTGCCTTTAACAACTTCACCTGTATGTACTGCTAGGGAGAGCTCACTGCTGTGCAGATGTGTAGGAGAGACCTTTAGTGTAGGTTGGACTTATTCCATGCTTTTAGGGAAACAAAAAAATTATTTGCAAAATAATCACTCTTCTCAAATTCTACTTCTCCCTCTGCTTCCTCTAATATCCAACATCAAAATTAACTACTGTTCTATATTGTCTTATTTATTGCATCACTAGCTGCTCCTATTGGCTTGTCATCAGTCTTGTCCAAGATCTTTATTTGGCTTTATTTAACAAACTTCTTTTCTTTTTGCTTCTTTCAAATGTCAGTCCTCTCACATCATATATAATTTCCCTCTCCTAAATCCGCCAAATATAGACATATCAAAAAAATAGAAATCAGCCTGTTTTAATTAATCCTTATAACTTTGCAATAGTAATGGTAATCACAGAGCACTGGAGATAGTGGTCTGTAGAGAGACTCATCTGACTGCAGGTGGTGCAGATATTTAACTCCCTGTAGGTATCTTTCTTTCATAACCCACAAACATGTCTGTACATCCTAGTAATTCCACCAGGGTTCAAGATACTTCATTGTTTCCTGGAAGTCCTCTTGACAATACACTTTCATAAATCTGTGAGAAAGTGTGTTTGTATTTGCATTGTATCACTTTGCAATATAACACAGATCACAAAAGTGTTACACAAAGCTGCCTCTGAATGGTGGAATTAGCTATGAGCAGAGCTGGAAATGGCAAAAATGGAGAATTTTTTATACTAAAAAATGACAACCCCTGACTTTAAAAATATTGCAGACACTCCATATTTATGTGCTATACAAAGGCAAATAGCAACTGGTCATTCTTGAGCTGGATTTGCTGTTTGTGGAAGAATTATATTATGAAGGCATTCAGAAGTCAGCCAAAATCTTCAGGAGCAATCAACAAGCAGTTGCTGACAATGTTTCTGGACGATGATTTAAACCAGGAAATTATAAGATAAATCAAAATCTTTTCAAATTAGTTGCACTGGAGAGCTGAAAACATTTCAAAATGAGAAACAAAGCAGCCACATAACCAACTGCTATAAACAAGTGGATGATGCCTTCATCCCCTTTACTATCCATTCATCTTCGGTACATTTACAGAAGTTTTCTAATTTTCCAAAGTAAACCAGAAAATAAAAAAAGACATTAGCAGAAAAACAAGTCCAGTTTGTATCTAGAATTTTCATTTAATCAACCCCTTTAAACTGTGTATCACATATCTATATTAGGAATAATTAAAATACAGTGCACAGTATTACACTATCTCTATTAAACAGTTGTGCCACTAGAAAATGTCCCGAATAAATGGATTTTTGACATATCAGTATCTGTGTAGGACATTCTGTTGAGGATGCTTGAAGCAACAGAAGTCTTTTTTCAGAAGATCTAATTTAAGGAGGTGAGAAATTTCTATCACTCATGAAAGCATTTGCCGTCTGGAAGGAACCTTTTCCCATATTGGATGTCTCTCCTTCTGCTTTGCAGAGGAGTTAGCTCTCTGCAAAGATAACTTTTTCACAGACAACCTTGAAGGCCCTGTAAGGGGGGGCAGGCAAGGCATTAAGAAAGCTGAGAGAAGAAAAAGTTTTGCATTCTTTTCATGCCCAGTGTTTGACACCATAAAGACTGTTAGCTTTAATGTTCTCTAGTTTTCTTAGTGTTCTTGCCTTTGGAAATAAATTTTCCTAAATCTTTCCACAGCCTGGCATTTTGGGGGTATGTACATTATCTTTCTTCACAATGCTTCATTTAGGACATTCCAGAAATGAGACTCCATACATCACATTACTTAAGCAACACTAAATAAAATACAAATAGTCATGTTATCACGCATAACATTATCGATACCTTATTTTTCCTACCTAGTGGTGGGAAAAAAGTCTGCTTTTACTGATGTCTAACTTGCACTATGTAAGTAATGTCTCTACAGGATGTAGACTTGCCCAGAGCTATTTTATTTCACTGTTTAAAGCTAAAAATAAAAGCATTTATGTCGCCCCTTGAGCTTGGAAATCATCATTAACCATACTCTTTAGTATGACATTCATGCATGAAAACCCATATTTTTTTACTTTATCTCCATGTTAAACTTTTGGGAGGATTTCTTAGTGTGAATATTATTTGAAATAAACTACTGATTTGTAACATTTCAGACTGGAAGAAGTAAAAACAATCTCTTGAAACAATATTTAAGTAATTTTAATACTGTTTCTTTGTTCACCCTGTCTGGCATGTAAATTTAAAATCTCCATATCCTGTCACCTTCGTTTCAATCCTTCTTCCTATTATTCCAGTCTTTTCATGTAATTAAGTTCTTTCTTAACTCTTCACCAATTTCCATTTCACTCTTTCAGACAAGGATGAAGAAAAATCAGTTATGTTCTAGACTGAGCCAGATGACACTATAATCATTGCTAGCCCACTCAGTACCAGCCTGAGCATTTTTTTAATACATCTGCTTTACATTTTTGCCCACCCCTGCACACTGAAAAAGACTCTTCCTCTGCACATCCTGTAGTGATGACAAAGAGCTGTTTGAGACTCCCATCCCCATCCATAACTCAAGTTTTCATTTATGTTATTTTTTTAACCTGGTTTCCTAAGATCCCTCTTTCATTCATTTGCCAAATTATTACTTAATCTTCAAATTTTGTCATGTCACTAATACATATGATGTATATAAACAACGAATACTACTTCAAACATTAAATAATGAAACTCGCAGAAACACAGAATATGCTGAATTGGATGGGACCCACAAGGATCACTGTTCACCACAGAGAAGACATCAGTGCCTGCCTCTCCTCTTTCCCTCTCAAAGAAGTTTTAGAGTGCAATGAGGTCTCCCCTCAGTCTCCTCTTCTCTAGGCTGAAAAAACCAAGTGACCATTCCTCATACAGCTTCACCTCAAGGCCCTTCATCATCTTCACTGCCCTCCTTTGGAACTCTCTAATAGCTTAATATCTTTCTTACATTGTGGTAACCAAAATTGCCACAATATCCAGGGTGAGGCCTCACCAGTCCAGAGCAGAGCGGGACAATCCCCTCTGTCGACCGGCTGGTGATGCTTTGCCCGACGCCCCCCAGGACACGGTTGACCCTCCTGGCTGCCAAGGCACTGCTGACTCATATTTAACTCGATGTTGACCAGGACCCCCAGGTCCCTTTCCATGGCACAGCTTTCCAGCACCTCATTCCACAGTGTGTACATACATTTGGGGGCGCTCCATCCCAGGTGCAGAATCCGGCACTTCCCCCTTTTGAACTTTATATGGTCAGTGATTGCCCAGTCCTCTAATTTATCAAGGTATCTCTGCAGGGCCTCCCTGCCTTCCTGGGAGTCAGCAGCTCCTCCCAGTTTTATGTCATCTGCAAACTTGCTTAGTATCCCTTCCAGTCCTGCATCCAAGTCCTTTATGAAGATGTTGAAGAGCCTAAGATGGAGGGAGTCCTGTGGAACCCCACTAGTGACAGGTCACCAATCTGGTGTTACCACTTTCACCTTTACCCTCTGTGCTCGACCTGTGAGCCATTTGCTCATCTATTGCATGATGTGTTTATCCAGCTGTGTGCTGCACATTTTGTCCACAAGGTCCTGTGAGAGGCAGTATCGAAACTGTCAACTGGCTTCCTTTGATCAGCTAAGGTGGGTTAACTCATCATAAAAGAAAATCAGGTTTGATAAGCAGGACTTTCTTTTCATGAAGCCATTCTGTCTGTGACCAATGACAGCATTGTCTTTCAGGTGTTTTTCAATACTCCCTGGAATAATCTTCTCCATGACTTTACCCGGCACTGAAGTGAGACTGACAAGATGGTAGTTTCCGGAGTCCACCTTCTTGCAAACTCTGACAATGTTCACCAGCTTCCAATCAACTGGGACGTTTCTGGATTCCCAGGACCATTGAAAAATCATTGAGAGAAGTTTTACAATGACATCAGCTGGCTCTTTGAGGATTCTGGGTTGAATTCCATCAAGCCCCATAGATTTGTAGGGATCCAGATCGAGAAGCAGATCCCACACATTTTCAGGGTTGACTGGGGGTTGAACATTCTCGCAGTCATGGTCCCCCAGCTCAGGGCACTGAGATTCCCTTGGTTCATCATTCATGTTGAAGACAGAGACAAAGAAAGCATTAAACACCTCTGCCTTGTCTCTGTCCCTGTTTGTGAGGTGACCATCCTCATTTTGTAACAGGTCAATGATTCTTCTATACTGCCTATTGCCATTACTATATTTGTAAAAAACTCTTTTATTGTCCTCCACATTTCTGGCCACCTTCAACTCCGGTTGAGCTTCAGCTAGCATAAATTTTCTCCCTAGAGGAGCAAGCAGCATCTGTATATGCTTCCTATGCCATTTGGCCTTGCTTCCACTGGGCATACACCTTCCATTTTTGCCTTATTTCCAAGAGATGATCTTTGCTCAGCCAAACTGGTCTACTGCTTCACCTGCTTGACTTCCGACACTTGAGAATTACTTGCTCCTGTGTCCTTATGAGATGGTGTTTAAAAACTGACCAGCACTGATAGATCCTGCACCTGCAAAACTATTTTCCCAAGGAACTTTACTTACTAATTCCCTGAGCAGCCTGAAGTCTGCTCTCCTCATGTCCAGAGTTGAAGTTTTGCCAACATTTTTCCTCCTGTCAATAGAGATTTTAAACTCAATCGTTTCATGGTTGCTGTGGCCAAGAGGCCACTCCTGACTTATCGATATAGCAGAAAATTACTATTTTATTCATAACTTTCACTGCATATTTCTGAAACAATTTCCAAATATTAACATACTCAGACTTGGTAGTTTTCTTAGTTGCCTTCAGTAAAGAACTTTGTCAAAACCCCTGGGAAAGTCCAGACAAAGTAGATCAAGCATTTTTTTCTCATCCATTATTTTGATGGCATGTTCAAAGAGTTCTAACAGATCAGAGAAGGTTTTCTTTCAGCAAAGCTTCCCTGGCTTCTTTCAGCACAAATTAATCTAGAGCTTTGCTCATAATTCCATTATCAATGATACATTCAATCCATTTAGCTAAACTGAACTCAGACTTAGAGGCCAGTAGGATAATTCTAGGTTTTTTGGGGGGAAAAATAAGTAGCAAACCAAAAATGATATCCAAATTTTGACATTCAATTTTTCAACACGCGATTAAGCACTAATAAAACTTGCATCAGCTCAGCTCCATAGTTCCTTATAAACCTTGTGTTGCCAATCAGCCATCTGATTCTGCTTTCTTTTCAATCTTTAAATTTCTCCTATTATTTCGTTTAATTGCCTCAATTTAATATAATAAGTCATTTTTACTACTTTAAAAGTTTAAGATACTTCATTGTATTTTCTTTAGGAGAATACATATAAATAAGTATTTCAACTTTTCTGTAACAAATGTTTTGAAATCTGCTCCTTAAAAACCAGCAAGTCTTACAATATTTTCTTGAGTTTTTCTGTTTCTGATACAGTTGAAAAAAATTTTGTTATTCCTTTAATCTTCAGCTATAAAGTCTTCAGACTTCTGAGAATATGCATTTTCTAACTTCAGTTTCTCCTGCCATAATTTGTGTTGTTTTAATAGTTACACTTCACCTGAATTTACCTGGAAGAAGCTACATTTGGGATAAAATAAATTCTTATCCTTCACAATTATTTGCACTGATTTTTTAATATTTTTCTTAATTATCTGAGACTGACTTGCCATTTTAAATCCTGTTCGTGTGGTAATTCAAAGAATTCACAGTTCCTCAAAAGGAAATTCACATATCTACCTACCTTAATTACAAGGAATGACAATGGGACACCTAAATATTATCATATATAGCAAAAATTTTGTAACTTAATTATAAACTGTGTCAAAATATAATAAAACAAACTGCATAAATCAAATCCAAAATTACATTTTTAGACCAACTATTTTGGTTAGGAATTGCTCACTCATGTACAGTTTTTGTAAGTTTAATTTTTTGTTAGACCAGGTTCAACTATTTTTTCAACCATGTATTCTGTTTATATCTCTTTCTGCCACTGAGAATTAGAAGATATGTTTTCAGATGTTCTATAAAAGGTTCATTTACAATCATGTGACTTTGCTATTTTCCTACCAGAATAAAATGATCCTAATATTTCCCTTCTTCCAGAAAGCTCTGGCAGACTTTCCCCAGTCTGGGTAGGGTTTGTCCTGAAGCATCATATCTGTGACCTATAGGGAAAGAAAAATAGTAGACAGTTACACTGATGTCACAGAAGAAAGTACTAATAAGGACTGTAAGAACATTTTTATTTTACGTATGGCACTGCTTCAGTTCTGATAATGTTAACAGTTAGACAGCAGAATAATAGAATGATCAGTGTTATCTGCAATCAAAATAAAGTATATTGGCCTCCATATTCTGCCTCCAGAAGTGCATGCAACTCCTTGAGAAACAATGAAACCTGTAGAGATCCAAAGATAGAAATATAAGAGGAACCAGTCTAAAAGTTACAGAAACCTACAGTTCGCAAGTTATGTTCCCCTGTGGCTGCAAAGCTTTCTGGCCCAACCTGGGAGAGGGAACCCACTTCCTTGAGAGCAGCATCAACAGAATTTCCACTCTTGAAATCAGAACTGCAGCCAGGGAGTGCAAGCCTGTGAATTAAGCACTATATGTCATTTATAATCTCCTCTCACTTCCTGGTTTCAGTAAAAAAAGCTCACTTGGGACTAGCAACACAAAAAAAAATCTTAAAACTTGCACGAAGTTTAGAAGTATGAAAAATTTATGTTCATTTTTATAATTCTGATCTAAAGAGATCTGTTTCTCTGTCCAGAGACTCATTATGTATGCAGCACTTCTGGGTGGTATATGAAAGTATTAAAAATGACTTTCAGCTCCATACGGGAGGTGAATATCCCCCAGGTACCTGTACCTTTGGGAAGCTGTGTTTTCGTATCTATTTACTTCAAATTAACTGTACTAAAAAGCACAAAAAGTTACATTACAATAAACTTACCAATTTTGTTGGGCAAAACATCCAGAGGAGTGGAAAACCTATCCATATGCACAGATTTAAGAAATAATTGAACAGATAAAGGAAATGGAGGTGACCACTTGCTTCAAAATGCAGATAAGTAAAACAAATTCCATCTGCCATTTGTATCAGTTTTCAGTGGAAAATTACTTTTTTTTTTGATCAGTATGAAAATAACTCTTAACAAGGTTTCAGAAGGAAATAACTTCAAACTGAAGACAAAATTTCTTGCTTTTACTTTCCACACTGAGGTTTTAAAATCCAGTTTACTATCCAGAGCGTATGCTACCACTTTTAATCAATGGCCTTAAGAGTGTTTACCAAAAAGAAAGTGTAGCCCATGAATAAACTAAAACTGCATTCAGCTGCTAAATTTTGGCTTCAAGACCATTTGGGGTTAAAAAGTGCTCAACGTATTTAGTCTGAAGGGCTGGATCCAAAGGATAATGAATATGTTGAAGAAATAGAAATACATGTTCTAGGGTTTTATGATTCTGTTAAGCCTAACTTTAACAAAGAACAGACAATATGCCCAGATACCACCTTTAATAACTGTTTTATGTGGGTAAGTCTTTTCTCAGATCAGCAAGCTATGATACTTTTACATAACATCCCTATTATCTAAAGGAATATTTCAAAAAATATTTAATGCTGAACAAGATCTCTGTAAAGATTTAATTCACTACTTTTATAACACCTTTATTCCTCTTAGAAAGAGTTTATATAGTAATGAATATTTGCAAAGAAGAACAGATATTTCAAGAGGTTTTATTCATGTTTCAAAATATTTTCTCCATGTGCTTTCTGGGAAATAGTTACTATATTTGGTTGAAGGATGCAATTTGCAGCTTTATGACCAATTATTAGAATAACATGTGTTGTGGTTTTAAGTAGTCAGAGTTTTTTGTTAGCTGGTGGGGGCTAGGAGAGAGACTTCTTTAAGAAGCTGCTGGAGTTTTTCTGTGCTCTAAGCTAGCCAAGGTCAGGCAACAACGCCTCTGTGATAACATATTTAAGAAGGAGTGGGAAAAAAAGCTGCACAGAACATCATGGCGGCTTAAGAGAAAGGAGGGTGGGAAGTTTGATTAGCACCAAGGTCGGAGGGAAGGAGAAAGAGAAGANCTTAACATTCTAAGTTAGAGCCTGTTTTGCTTGTGTGAAGTAGTTAATAAACAGTTGTTTGTAATCCTTATCACAAAAGTCGAGTTTTTTTTTTCTTCTCTAAGAAATTTTAGATCTATGTGTGGGCTCTTGGCTTTTAGCCAGAGTTAAACCACAACACATGTTTCTTAAGAATGACATACAAGATGGAGACATTTTCTGAGGAAAATGGCAAGACAAGGCAGGAAATGTTCTTTCTTATAATAAAGAGTCGGTCTTTTATCTCCCAGCTTTGGCATTTATTTTAAGTCATATCACCAGATCAATGTCAGGTCAGTTGCAGCTAAATTGTCTGAAGCAGAGACAGTCATTAAAGGGATGCATTCCATAAAGAGAAATCCAATTACCTCTTGCATTAGAGAAATCAAATTCATTTTCTGGTTTGGTCAAGGACAGTCTCTGCGGAAAACAGCTCACAGGAGAAAAGCACTCAACATTGTCATAGCAAACAAGTTCTAGATAGAAACATTAAAAACTCATTGCTGCTGTTAGAATGATGTTTTTAGAAGATGAAAAAATAAAAATTCTAATTCAATTTGCACAACTTAGTGTGAAGAAATGTGTGACTGCTTTTCTTCTCTATTTGTATTTCACAATGCAATTGCTGAACATCAAACATTTATCTCTGTTTTACTGAACTATGTTTGAAAATACTGATGATACACGGGAATAAAATATATTTGATCATATCAGTAATTGTCTGTATGTATCTTACACAATCAAGATAAAATAGGGAAAGGCACTTACAATGTAATTAAGTAATTTATTTTTTTCTTGAAGTAGGAAATGCAATATACTTTAATCAATAATTACAATGCTTCAATTCAGAAAGGAATGGCCCCTACATATAGTCCTTGTATACTCTTTCTTTTTATTTAGCATCTTATGAGAGAAACAGTTACACTGTACTAAACTGCAAAACCAAAACTGCATTACACACATAGTCTGACTTTTTAAGTAACACAAATGCCACAAAAAAAATCCATTAATAATTAGTATGTCTTGTATATATTGTGGAATCTTAAATTTCACTTTGCCCTATGAAATATGACTTGCTTAACTATTCATATTGCACAATTCATATTAACTATGAAGCTAATTCATAATGCTTTAAAAACAGGTACATTACTATAATTGATAGCAAAATGTTATGATTCTCATTTTTTTTGTTACAGAAAAAGAAATTGTTTCTTTTGATGTTTAATTCAACCACAAAGTCATAGAAAGGCCTGGGTTGAAAGAGACCTTAAAGATCATCCAGTTCCAACCCCACCTTCCATGGGCAGAGACACCTCACACTAGACCAGGTTGTTCAAAGCCCCCTGTAACCTGGACTACAATATATACAACTGTACAATATATAAAACAACAATTTGAAAAATAATGTCATATCACATTGAAGAAAGAACCTGGGATTCAAAGTCATATTCAGAGCAAGTAACTTACTCAGACAAGAAGTGCAGAAAGCAAAACCATAAAATCTTCAAAAAACGTAAGATACCTAAGATACCTGAGATAAACTAAGTGGAGCAGTAAGACACCTTAAGGACCATTTATTGAGCCAGTTGATCAGGATGATTTACACACACTTTAGATCTCTCCTTCTTAGACACTCATGTCAAATGATGCTACGTCTTACATCACAAGGTTCTCTCCAGCACAGGCAAAGACTGAACCAGGAGTTTCAGGTAAGACGAAGTATCTCTTCTATTAAAAAGTTAAGAGCAAGTGAAACTTCCTTTCAAAAAAAAAAAAAAAACAAACCCCCCCAAAATTACCTAACACTTTAGTCATGCCTCCAAACTATCTTTCAATTAGTTCAATAGCAGGAACTATGCTATTATCTTCAGAGCACAAACAGATGACCCATGGAAAACTAATGTGGCACAGGCTGCTGGCTAAAATGCTTTCATCTGACAAATTGTATTGTTGAAATCTAAAAGTATAAAAGAACATCAGATGGTTTCATAGTAGCATTTCTTCATACAAGCAACTCCAGAAACTGTTTCTTGCAAGAGAAATGGACTCTGACTCTAGAACATGATAAATTCTATGCTGTAATATTCATTAAGTGGAGACCAACCCTAAGCAGAGGATTTTCATTTCTTTATTCGTACTTGGATAAATCATCAAAACAGGTTAAGAGCAACCCGCCAGAATTCAACAGAAAGTAGAAGCAGCCAAGATGCACAAGAAAAGCCTGGAAATCCAAACCAAATGGTGAAGTTTGAAATATTTTTTATTATTCTGATACAGCCATGAGCAATGAAAGGTCTCATGGATGGTAGGACTCCAACATCTAGTATCAGTAAAAAAGCTGTTTGTATGAAACTGCTGAGCCAGAAGGACATGACATCATGGTATTATTGCTGGAAAATGAAGTAACCTGAATAACTGCCTTTGGCAAAATACATCTATCTACCGCTGTCAAGTACATGACTCAAGTATCATAAGTTTAAATTTTTTCAATTTTTATATTTTACAACTTTAAATATCTTATTTTAAATCATAGACCTCTTCATAAGTAGCACTAAATTAATTTCACTTGAAAGTCAGCCTTCAAATAGTTTGTAAGTAGTACTTTTCCACTCTCCATGAACTCTTTACACAAGAAACACTATTTTCAGTTCTGCAACTGAGGCATTTCATTGGTAAGAGAGAATATCATAAATTCTAAAAGCTTTCAGAAATTGTAAAGATGCCATGGTGATGGGACAGGTCCAAGGGCAGTTTCCAAGGGCAAGAGCATGAACATTATTTCCTCATTAAATGAACCCATTGATACTTTTGCAAAGACTCAACATCACTTATGTGTTTCTGAAAAGTATGCAGGGTTTTTCTAGAGTGGGGCTAAATCAGGTTAAAGTAATTATGTTTGCTGAAGTCAGAGTGTGAAGTCAATGAGAGCTAATGCATACTGCTGAGGGCATATGCTCCCTTTGCTTTGCTCTTATGTGCTTTTAGGTAAGAGCTATATATAGGTGTCCCACTAACTGCACATCAATTCTTTATCATATCTCAGTCTTTAAGTACTATACTACATCACAGTAATCATATACAAACTGGGGAAACATTCAGTATTCAGTCATTAAAAGCTTCCATCCATCACTTTTCTCTTTTTTTTTCTTTGAGACATTTAAAAACTGCAGAGCTGTTCACTTGATGTACAAAAGTAACTTATATAGAAAATGCTTTTATGCTACTTTCATCTGGATGTCAGGGAGAAAACTGTCTTCTGTGGATGGTGATCAATCTGATATCCTTCTGTGATGGCATGGCAGGATGGGTCAACAGGGGGAGAGCAGTAGATGTTGTCTACCTTGACTTCAGCAAGGCTTTTGACACTGCTTGCCATAATATCCTCACAGATAAGGTCAGGAAGTGTGGGTTAGATGTATGGACAGTGAGGTGGATCAAGAACTGTCTGAATAGCAGAGCTCAGAGCGTCGTGATCAGCAGAGCAGAATCCAGTTGGAGGCCTGTAGGCAGTGGTGTTCCCCAGGGATCAATACTGGGCCCAGTCTATTCAAATTGTTTATCAACAGCCTGGATGAAGGCANATTAGGGGTCCAGAGAATCTCTCTCATGAAGAGAGGCTGCAGGACCTGGGCTTGTTTAGTCTAGAGAGAAGACTGAGAGGGGATGTCATTAATGCACATAAATTTCTCAAAGGTGGGTGCCAAGAGGATGGTACCAGATTCTTCTCAGTGGTGCCCAGCAACAGGACAATGAGTAATGTCCATAAACTTAAACACAAAAAGTTCCATGTCAACATGAGGGAGAACTTCTTTACACTGAGAGCGGCAGAGCACTGGAACAGGCTGTCCAGAGAGGTCATGGAGTCTCCCGCTGGAGACTTTCAAAACCTACCCGGATGTGTTCCCATGTCACCTGTTCTAGGTGACCCTGCCTTGGCAGGGTGGTTGGACTAGATGATCTCCAGAGGTCCCTCCCTGTCCTAACTATTTTGTGATTCTGTGATCATACCTCATCACTTTCATAGCTTACACATGATAATATGAAATACCTCTTTTATTTCTGAAATTGTTTTGTCAGTTGAGCAGAAGTGTCAAAAACTTTGTTACACAACTTTCAGAA